>WNNJ02002319.1:0-19434 GCA_012934845.2 Pomphorhynchus laevis
TTTCATATAAAAATATAATATTAATAGAATATCATAATATGAGTTTTTATAATATTTTTAATGAACACAAGCTTTTTAGAAGCAACTTTTTATTTATAAGAGCATCCATTGTGGGGTCATTTTCCTCATATAATCAGTGAAGATGCTATAATCAAGAAGAAACAGATTCTTTGTGACAGAATCTAGAAGATAAGTGTATGACAAATCGTATTTAAGATATACCATTTGTGCAATCGGCTTGATGATACGACTGGTAGGCAGCTCCACCAGTCGCACTTAACATTACAGTTACGAGCTTTACAACGGTCAAACTGTAAAGGTTGAATGCTGTAAAGTTTACATATATGTTTTTCATAATTATTGCATTTTTTCATTTTATGGCAGAAAAAATCGCCGTAAAACGAAAGGGAAAAGATTGAGTAAAGAAGTAAAGCACAAAGAACGTACCGCTCAAATCTTACCTCAAAAAGCTCGTTGCAACTACGCAACATGAACAAGCATCAACACATTTTTGAAATGGCTAGCATTTATGAATGAAAGTGAGCAATCAACTGTGTTCAATCTAGGTTCAACTTTGACGTCATTACACACCTTGGATGTGTTATGGTTGTTATCGTATTGGCTCCAGTCTTGCAGCAAATAAAATGAGGATATCTTGCATGTTTCCTACAAATGCACTATTCATCCGGTTCGTCTGTGCGACAAAACGTCACTTGGAGTACGAATTTAATCTCATCTTGTGCATTCGGATCAACGATCGCTAATGCATGGACGTGAATTTTCATAATCAACAATATAGCATAACAAGCATTTAGTTTTTGTTTTAATAGCAAAAGAAGTAAAAATTGGCTTGGAGCATTTTATCATAACCGCGTACCATTTAAAGTCTTAATGTTTAGACTATAAATGTTAGAAATGTTAACGTGTAAAGAAAAATAAAAATTTTGAATTATTTGCAATATAATTATTTACAATCAATACAATATACATATCGAAAATGCACATAATATTAATAATAAAATATTAAATTACTTTAAATTTATTCAATTAAAAGTCAAAGTAGATATTTACAATTTACAATTAGCAAGAATTTGTAGAATGTAATTGTAAGTGTATTTCGTATCTATAAGATATAATTAATACCTTGTTATCAGTTGATGATTTGCAATCAAAAATATTAAGTTTCCCATTTGTAGAATTTACTTGAATTAACTTTGTACCAGATGAACGAAATAGATGATTCGGAAATTGAATAGGCAAATTTTTGTACATACGTAACTGTTGATTAATTACAGGTACATGATTGACTTCTACTTTTAATCTGCTCAAAAAGTTATTCACGTATTAATTTAGGATTTTACGAGACGGTTAACTTACGGGAGAGTAGAAGATCGAAGTTGAGATTCAGAAGACAAACTAACACTAGTTCTTTCCTTTTTAGGAATTGAGGTATTGAGACATGATCGGTCTAATGCAGCGGACTGTCTTTCGCTGTTTGATGCATCCATACTAAATAATTAAATATTATTAAACAAAACAGGTATAACTTTTAGTTGTACTTGAAAGTTGTAAAGGTATATTTGTGTTTGTCGATCATGCGGTAAAACAAATCAACTGATAAATTTGATATAAATACAAATATAATTGAACTTAAACGGATCAAATAGTTATTGGTAAGCAGTTTGAAAGCGCTTTGCTGTACAGGCAATGTACATTCTGCTCGTTGCAAGAATTAAAACAGATTCATATTGCCGAAACTGCAAAACGTCTAAGTGTCCAATCTCAGCTAATACAAGGAATGTCATAAATTTGTAGAATCATTTATTTTACAAAATCTAACTTTGGAAACTTTTTGAAAGTTTATTATCCCACCTTAATAGTCTAAAATATATAGAGCTGTCAAATATAAAATATACGGACAAAACTAGTCAAAGGTTGTCGGAAAATAAACATATTTGTCTGATCGTTAAATTATAAACACCTTACATGAAAAAAATTGTATATGAATTTCAATTAATGCTGGTATATAACCACAATTTTAGCATTAAGTCGTTCTTCGGCCGGTTTCGAGATTTTATCATTCCTCCGGTATCGAGATCTACCTCAAAGTCTCATTCCTGAGAGTCAGTTCTGCAAAAACGCCTCGAGGTAGGAAATCTCAAGACATCTTCGTAAGGTGTCCTAGCCTTTTCAACTGAAATGTGTTGATATAAAAAAGCAGGTACTTTATTCCGAGTCAATTCCGTATTCCTAACCTTATATTTTAAGCTAAAGCGGCTACACTATGGAGAAACTTTATTTCGATCGCGATTATCCGAGCTCTTACAATTATTTAAAATTCTACCTATGTTTATATTATTTATACATTTGCCAATGAATTTTATGGTCAGTGTATATATTTTATTGCTATTATTTACATTTGTTGTTCGATTATAGTATTTTATATTGCAATAACTGTCTATTATACAACTTAACCTTTTCTAATCGTAAATTAGTATTTTTTTATTGAACAAATAATATCTCTAGAAAAAACCTCTTATATTTACATAATGATTTTTTAGTTATTTTAGTTTAATGATTTTGTACAATGTTATTCAATCCTAATGGAAAAATGGAGTTAAGCGCTTTTAAATATAACTCTATCACATTTGAATCCAAACTTGCATAAACACCAATAAAACCTAGGTTCATATGTGGCACTTTTAAATGTACCTTAAAGTCAATTTCTGTCTATAAGAATAAAATACTTAAAGTTATTAACCGTATTAATTCTACAAAAGAATTTTTTGAAGACTCACAAGGAATAAATTTTCAGAATATATGTACATACGATTTTAGTACGCTTTATGCAAATTGAGATTTAGCAGATACTAAAGAAGCTCTAGAAAAATTAATTAATCTTTTTTCAAAATAGTTTGCATATGTTATAATAACTAAAATGCCTATCTAATCAAAATTAAATATTTGGACAACAAATATTTTTATAAAATTGAATAAAGGAGAGTTTTAAATATTTTGATAAATCGAAGTTGTTTAAAAGTAATCCATACTGAGACAACTAAGATGTGTTTTAATGGGTTTCAATATAATCAAATGATTTGTTTCAATATAATTAAATTTTATCAGAAGAACTACGTCATTAGCACGCGTTTAGCCACTCTGCTATGCTGGGTCGAAAAAAGGGCTGTAAACTGACAGCATAACAGTTTCTCCTGATGATTCCTTATCCTTATTCTAGATACATCGTCTGTTATTTAACAGTCAATTCATAAAATTTTGAAAATTATAAAATTTCGATTTAGCATAAATATAGTTATTATTTAAATAATTATATTAAATACGTAAACTCATTAGCAGATTTTATTAATATAAAAGATGTAAGATGCATACATTGATTACGCATTTTCGCAAAAAATCTAAAAGCTTTACCTGCAATAATAATTTTCGGCTGGCTGTTGTTGTTGAAACATTGCTTGAGAAGCCAGGTAATAAGATGGATCATAACAATGTGTTGGTGAAAAGTACATATATGGCGGAAAACAATGCGTTGCTAAGTAATAACAATCAACTATAATTATTAATTGAAATATAACCAACAAAATAGATGTTTTATACAATTAAAAAGAAAATATAAAATATTACATAAATAAAGGAACAGTTTTAAAGAATATAATATTTGCGCAATAATAGAGTGACTCACAAAGAATAATATATACAAAGCAAAATAAACAAATTATTTAGTATATTTTACTATTTAAATTAAATTTTAAAATCCAAAGTTAAATAAATAGTCTTTTATGAAATTTAATAAAGAGATGATAATAAAGCCGATATTAGACATTTATACTTATTACAATATGAACAACTAAAGAACATAAAACGAATTCTTTATTAGAAAATAATTGCATATTCGAAGAACTTTATTATTTAAAGAATGCATTTATTATTTCTATATTTGAAGCTTTTCTTAATTAAATATTCAAACTCAGAATTTATAATTAAAATATGCATATCATCTAAAACAAGACCACAATGCAATACAGCGATGCAAAAACCAAAAATGCAAAAAAATATTTTATTTACCGAGCAAACTATATGAAAAATGGGAGATTTAATTTAAATAATTTAAACATAAATGACATGAATTATATCACAAGTGACACAATTTTAAAGATTTAAAATAAATAAGTAATATGTAATGTTGTTTAGAGAGCAACGTCGTATTTATGAAACATCAAATGATTGTGTGATTGGTAGTTTACTCAAAAATTTAATCCAAAGTGCAATATTTTTTGTTGGTATATAACAAATTAAATATAAAGAACGAATCGTGTACCTGTCATATATGGGAATCCAGCATAGTCGAAATTTTGCTTAATCGACTTCTCTAAAGAGCAGAATTTTAGGTTATAAAAACAACATATTTCATACTTTTCTTTTTAACTTTGTCAGTTTTTAACGATTCTGAAGTTTGAGTTGAAGCGTCTTTATTTTTTGACCTAAAAGTAAATCAATTATACAAGTAGATTTAGAATAATACATTTTGGATAAATAAATATATGGCACAGTAAAGACCAGTTAATATCAACTATTAATGTACAGAATTACTAGAATTAATATAAAATTATTAATATATATACTTATATAATAAATAATTTATATTATAAATGATTATTTAAATTGAAAATTTTAAAATGTTAGCGCACAGTTCGGCTGTATCAGGATACCATCTGCTCTTTACAGATTATTTTGTCTTATTAACATCTTGTCCATACTATTTACAATTCCTACTAGATCGATTTACGATGGAATGACAAACAGCAAGTATGTTAGTTAGTACCTCTAATACTGTCTCTGTGTTCGTCACAGATTCAGGTTTCCATATCAACCTGAATTGAAAAAAACAATCATCTTGATATGCACTACTTTAAGTATTTATAGTGCTTGTTCTCGATATGCGTCAAGAAAATCAGGGGGATTAAATAAAGATAGGTTTAGCTACAGCAGTAAAGCGTTTTTAGTACAGGTCAGTCGTGTTGTAGCCGAAGTTGAGTCTTTGGGCGAAGTTTACAAATTATCGCACGGGCGACCGTAAAGAGGGCTTCATGCGGTGTAAAAGGTCTAAACCATAGAGCGAAAATGATGATTTTGTTCATCCGGGTTTGGTCGGAGTAAAGTCGCTGCTTATCCACATTGAAAAAGTCAGTCGAGGATGACAAAGAAACGATCTGATTACGTATATGGATTGCATTCTTTGGAGTGTTTAAGACTTGAATTTCTAAAGAGATGCTTCGAGCTAGACTTTGGTACAGTCAGATAGATAATATCTCAGAACTTAAAAAGAAACGCCTATGGCATTTTGAAAGATAACTAATATCTTTCGCCAAGGATCGGTTTGTCTGGAGTTGTTTAGTTCGTTTACTGCATTTTAAACCCGACATCCGTACCAGTGGTTTACAAGAAAAATCTGATTTTACTATTATTTTCTTTTCTTATCAAGAAATTGTTCTTGTTGAAGTTACATGTATGCATTAGTAATACATTAACGCTAAAAATTATAATTATAAAGCTATACCTGCAATTATAACTTGCGGCTGACTGTGTTTGTGAAATCATTACTTGATATACAAAGTTATATAATGAATCTTGGCAATGTGTTGTTGAAAGGAATATATGGCGGTAAACAATTTGTTGCTTAGTAAAAATAACCTGTGAATAAAAAATTAATTTAATCGAGATTGATGTTCAGATAAATTCAAAAAGAAAATATAAATTAAAGCATAAATCGAGAAACTTTTTTACAAAAAAAATATCTCGCCAACAATAATAATGTGACTCAAGAAAGTAAAATTTATATAAAGCATAATGAACAAATAATTTAGTATTAATATATATTCGATTAAGGTCAATGCTAAATATAAAAATGCGAAACATTAACTGTTAAAAGAAATTAATATGAATCACAATATGATGAACTAAAGAATAATTAATTCCAAATTTGTGTCAGCAATACAGAAAATATTGATTGTATAACAAAACAACTTTATAACAATGCATAGAAATTGTAACAAAAATAACCTTAAATAAATGAAAATTATGAGAAGTCACTTTCTTGTGTACGCTTTTTTGTTATTTTACGTTTAGACAAATTTTAGCCAACCATTTCTAGTATTTTATAATAAAAACATTGATTTAAAAGTACTAATTTAATTAAAACTGAATAAAATACGTCTGATACTTGTAAAATAACATTAAAAACAGCAACGCAAAAACAAAAAACGCAATAAAATAAATATTTTATTTACCGAACAAACTGTATGATAAATTGATAATTACAAATTTTACTATTTATATTGAAATTAAAATTTAGAAATAAAATGTTTATTTAAATATCTAAAACGAGGAAATGAAAGATGTTCTTATAACCAATCGTAAACTTTAAACGCTTGTAATACAAACGCGAAACAAATGATCATATAAATGACACAATAAAACAAGCGCAAAAATATTATTGAATATTCGCTATCTAAAATGGCTTCAATAAAGTATTTAAACAGATATGACACAAGTTTTACCACAGATGAAACAATTTGTTTAAGATATAACAAAAAGAAGTAGTATGATTTGATGTTTAGAAAACAACATAGAATTTATGAAACATAATTTGATTGTGTGACTGGTAATTTACCTAAAGGTTTAGATCAAACTGCGATATCCTCTTTTGACACAACAAATTTAATGCAGACCAAGTTTAAACATATATTATAAATCCGACTTTCTATTGTAAATATCAAACTTTAACAGGAGTTAAACATTCACAACAAGCAATAAAGACAAAAACTTGAAGATATTTAATAATGACTAAATTGAATTGAAATAATACTACATTATGCAGAGCCATGATTTTACTTACCAAAATGAAAATTATTGAAACTGTTCATTGACATTTTGAAAAATACCTGTAAAGTTAGAGCGCGAAAAGCAATTTGTGTTGCTATGCATTCATACGAAGCTTTAATATACTACCATACAATCAAAGTTTGTTCAATTGTGCGTTTCATTGTGGCGATTGTAAAGCGAAGGCTAGTATAACTAGTTCAGTCTTTGTTAGATAACATGGCCATCAACTATTAATTTAAAGAAACGGAAGTGGGGATTTGAAATCCTGGGCAAGAGACATTAGTCTCTTGCCAAGGATTTCGATGTTTGGAGTAGTCTGGTTCGTTTAATGCATCTAGAACCTGGCAATTAAGTTATTTATCCAAGATATTTTGAATTATTTTCATAATCCAAATTTTATTATATTTAAAATTGAAATTTTAATTGAAATTTTTTTAATATCATAAACGAGAAATTGAAAGATATTCTTATAACAAATCGAAAACTTAAAATACTTTTAATACAAACGCGAAACAAATTATCATATAAATGACACAAGAAGAAACAGCTAAAATATCATTGAATAATTATCATCTAAAATGCCTTCAATAAAGGATTTAAACAGAAATGAAGTAAATTATACGACAAATTACATAATTTTTAAGATTTCAATCAAATTTTGTGCAATTGTGCATTCAATTGTCCCGATTGTAAAGTTAAGACCAAAAAGCACCATGAGATAGTGTCGCGATTGTGTAAAGTTAACAAAAAGCACCATGAGATATTGTTTAGATAACAACATCGAATGGATTTAGCCAATTAAGTCGATGTCGGCCAAGTTAGTGCCATTTTCCACATTAGCCGCTGATGAATCATGTTTATCGCAAATTAAAATTGGTGATATGCTTGATCTGGCACAGCTTTTGTGTTTGCCGTGTTTAAACAGCAGTGGTGAAGCCGTAAGACAAAACCGTAAATGGCAAACTGCGCATGTGCCTGTTGACCGGTTCATTGTAAAAATTAATATGTCTATTTTATTGTAATTTACTTGATAACCTATAAATTTTCTTCTGTATTTATATATTTATAAATATATTTTTATAATTCAATACGTTGAATAGAAATATTACTACATTATGCAGAGCAATGATTTTACTTACCAAAAAGAAAATTATTGAACCTGATCACTGACATTTTGAATAATACCTATAGAGTTAGAGCGCGAAAAGCAAATTTTGTTGCTATGCATTCATACAAAACTTCATTATGATACCATTCAATCAAATTTTGTTCAATTGTGCATTCAATTGTCGCGATTGTAAAGTTAAGACCTGTATAACTAGTTCAGTTATTATTAGATCTCCTGACAATCAAATATTAGCAATTAATATAAACTATTAATTTACAAAATTAATAGAATTAGTTAATAAAAATTAATAATTATATCTGTTTTTTAGGCATTATTAATTATCCACACGAGAAAAACAAATTGTTTGTTAGAGTTAATTATAGCAACGTTTCGGTCAATCACAGTGACCCTTTTCAAGTTGAAAGTTTTCAAACACAAATCGCCTTAAATTACATAGGTGTGTAATTACACACTTATGTAATATAAGGCGATATTTAAAACTGAAAAATACCCATAGGTTGGCTAATGTTTCTAAACTAACGTCTACTGATAGAGAAAATCGCTAAGTTTTATCATGATCATGTAAAGAGAACAAAGCAAAATTGTCAATTTTACAAATTATTTTATCAAATAAATTAAAACTTTAAAGCAAAATATATTATATATTAATGTCAATTCATGTATAATGAAAGTTTTTACATAATTTCGATATAAATCACCGCAATTTATTAATTAACAATTCAATAATAAATCATTCATAAATCAATTAATCTAATTTCGTTCAAAACATTTCTCATTTCAAATAACCGCATTATTTAAGTTCTTTTGTGACTATAATTAGAGACGTACTTTGTGCTCTTTTATCACTGCACAATTTCTTCTACTAACAAGCTATTATATTATTTGTTCTACTGACAAGTATTATTGACCTGTAGACGTTGTTTTTTCAAAAAAAAAACATTTTTCGCACAAAGTAAAGTAAACAATTAACGCGAAGACACGTGAAGCAACGTGAAGCAATTGCTGCAAGTGATTTCGAATCGTGTTTACAACGACCGAAGTTGATTTCAAGTTAATAATCCCTTGATATTTTAAAAAATGGTGCTCTAAATTGTGTACTGAGCATTTCTCTTTGGTATCTGATTACGCTACCGAAATTATAGCCGCAAAATATACATACAAGATGAACAAGGTAAGTGGTGTTTCTTTTATTGAACAAAAAACGAAGGGGAGCTTTCCCCTATTCTTCAAACTACAAACTTGGTCATTATTTAACTACTGGTTCCGATTGAGAGAAAGAACTTATTTAATGTTTTCTTACGGAATTTCTTACTTTAATTCGAAAATAGAATCATATTTAATTCTACCAAATATTACGAGAATGAAATCAAGATCTCGTTTTATACAGAAGACCTAGCAAAAGCATCCGTTTCTTATTTTCAAAATAATTACCTCGAAAAAGGCACAATTGACTTCAAACCTATTCAGCCATCGTTGAAAATAAACAATATGCCTACGTTTCTCTCTGGTGATGTCCTAAAGATCTGCGACCCATTTCGATTCAAAACTCCCTCATTTCCATTTACGAAAAAGCGCTTGCGCGTAAAATCCGCGACCATCTAAGTAGGCGAAATTTTATCCAACCAGGTTTTGATAGGTACGTAAAAGCCCGCTTGGTCCATTCAGCAATAAGTTAAGTGCATCAGTTTTGTCAAGATAACAGTCATCAGCTAGCTGTAGCTGTCTTTCTTGATTTTTCTGCTGCATTTGACATCATTTCCATTCCTTTTGTAATCTATTCACGCATGTCCATTGGGTTGCCTGCATGAATTGTTAACAGGGTCTAAATTTTGTTGTAAATAAAGCGATTCTTCTATGAAGACGACCCTGATGCATGTCAGTTATACCTATTACGGGTATGCCTCAAGAATCCCCACTTTCTCCAATCTTGTATCTTGCTGCCACCATTGAACTTTACAAAAACTTAAAACGCGACCAACATCTAGTGGTATACACTGATGATACCACATCCCTGTTCTCTGGACGCAGGTGCAAAGATGTGATCTCTGACATCAGCCGTTTATTTTTAAGATTAAAAGATCAGTTGCCCATATCCAATCTGATTTTAAACTCCTCCAAATCGCAGGTGGTTGTCTTTCATGGCACTCCTGCGACTAAGAAAAAATAAAGAGACTAGCGCTCTCAGCTCTTTCTTCCATATTGACAAATCAACCACTCCCTCCCTACCTTCACAAGTCGAGTAAAATATATGGTGTTTACCATTACGGTGAACTGATCAGCGAAAGCTGATATGGATAGACTCAAACGTATTCTGAAGAGAGCTAGGTGGACCCTGAAACCGTCTCAGCATCTGTCATTGAATGGGAAAACTCAAGTGCGCCTCTAGAGTACTTGGCATATCTCGAAATAAGACTTCTTTTCAAGAGTACGTTCCTCAGAGCAAAGACTAAGGTTTCTCAAGATCATCATCTCGCGATTACGGAGCATAGTCCTCCCCGATTGAATTCTTCGGGAGGGGAAGGGTGCGAATGCGCGAATGGTTTAATCAGAGAGCGGCGTCTTAGATTGGCTGGACGGCTCAGATCCCTGTGAACCTGAGGCCGTGAAGACATTGATAATTCAAACGGTAATATAACATCTGTCAGAATTACACAAACTTTGTAGTCTTGATACGGCATTATTTTCATGCAAATTTCCAATCAAGTTTAATGGATTTTTTTCGTGTAATTTTACAATATACAAAACAACAAAATATTAATAAAATTTCATTTAAACTATAAAGGGAAAACGTTTTATGGTTAGTAGACAATATGTTTTTTAATGACACAATAAAACAACAGCAAAAATATTATTGAGTTACCACTATCCAAAATGTCTTCAATAAAGGATTTTAATAGAAATGAATTAAATTATATCACAAATGAGACAATTTTAAATATCTAACATAAAGAAGTGGCATGATATGATGTCTAAATAACAACATCTAATTTATGAAACATCATTTGATTGTGTGACTGGTAATTTACTAAAACGTTTAGATCAAACTGCAATATACTCTTTTGACACAACAAATTTAATGCAGACCAAGTTTAAACTTCTATTTTAAATCCAACTGTTTATTGTAAATATCAAAATTTAACATGAATTAAACATTCACAGCAAACAAGAAAGGCGAAACTTAAAAATATTTTATAATTTAAAATATATTTTGAAATTTATATATAGTTTTTTATATTTATTTATTCTTTAAAAATTCTTGATAACTAACTATCGACAATTACTAATTATTTGCAAAACGATCGAATAATACAATCATACGACGATCAATTTTCAATCAAATTTTCAATTAAACGACGACAAAGATCGAATTGATGGATACCGGCGGAACCGATTAAAGTGGCGAGACAGGTTTAAACCTAATAACACGAGTACAATGCTACATACGTTGCAAAGACTTCATGCTAACTGCGAACGGACTGCACCGCCGGCACGAAGGCGTATCAACTTGACCTGGATACGGCAAGCCTCCTTCGATTCCCAAACAAATCATTGCAGCTCCATTATTGGATAGCAATCATGTATTTCTCAATTCATGCAAAATAAGTTCGATAAAGTTGTCAGAACTTCTGCGCTCGAACTTTCGCTTGGTTCGGCGAATACTACGAGCAGCTCAGCCTACTTTTGCCAACAAACTGGGGGGACTAATTAACGCCGCAAATGTTTGCCCGCTAGATGACACCTTTTGGAGGCTACTTCTCGCAGAAAATCTTTGACCAACTACTCTTATAACAACTGGGCTTTGGCGTTTCTGGGTGTGTCGAGGTCGCAGTTCACTCAGCGAAATGTTTTGCAGAACACGGTCTTATAGGCACATCAGCCATGGTTAACTTAGACTTTAAGAATTCCTTTAACTCCAGCAGTCGCGATGTCGTCCTTCAATGCGTGGAGAGGGATATTCCGGAAATTATAGAATTTGTGGAAATGTGCTACAACGGTCCAAGCACTCTGATTTTCGGCTACAGTGCTAGTGAATCATCGGAGGGAATTCAGAGTGGCGACCCCCCAGACCTTTTCTGTTCTCGCTAACTACCAACAAGCTAGCCCACAGCCTTTCCTCACCACTTGTAACGTGGTATCTCGATGACTGCTGTATAAGTTGATAACTGTCCACTCTTGCCAACGCAATCATTAACATCTAACAACAGGCATCTTCTATCGGCTTACACTTACCCGCAGACAAGTGCCAAATCATCATCGCCGACAGCACTGATGTCCAACATCTGATTGAATATTTGTCAGACGCCAATGTATGTGATGTATCGTCTTCCGACTTACTCAACGCACCCCTTTGCAGCGGAAGTCACCTCGTATCATTTTTGGAAAAAGCCATCCACAACCTTGGCAGGTAGGCCAGAAGCTTCGCAAACTAGCGAAGCAGGACGCGTTTTTCATATTGCTTCATTGTCTGATGCTACCGTAGGTCAGCTTTCTACTACGCTGCGCACCGTGTTTTCTAGCAGACCAGCGAAAGCTTTCGACGAGGAAGTCCGCTGTTCTCTTGCCGAGATCGTTAATCTTCAGCTCACTTACACGGATTGTCGTCAAACCTCATTGCCAGTTGAGTTCGGCGGACTTTCTGTTCTGAGGGCGGAAGAATTAGCAATTCCAACCTTCTGCTCGTCCGTCTCGAGCATAAGTGACTTAACCTCGATTGTGCTGCCAGATTATATCGATGGATGCTCAGGCATCAACCACTCAAGTTTAAAAACCGAATTGGATTGTCGGACTTCTACGTTAAACCTGCCTGCTCCAACGGATACAACCGTACAAAAACGTAAGACAGTGGCCCTGTTTGAGACCATGCTCCGCGGCCTGATTGGTTCTTGTGGCTGCCCTAAAGATCACGTCCGTTTACTTTGCGCAGCAACTAAATGGTCTTGCGAATTTCTGGATGCCCTGCCGAACGGCTCGGTAGGTATAAATATGGACGACCGCTCAATGTATCTGGTCATGCTTTTCGGATTTAAATTTTCAATATTGTTCAATTGCGAGTGTTGGGTTACAACCGACACAAACTCAACATTACAGTCAATAATTTTATTCGTTGTGCTCTGATAACGGCCGGTGACCCATCTCGCCTAGAAGTAGTTGGACCGTGCAGAGATGACGGGAAAAGACCGGATGGCGATTTTTTGTCCCTTGGGAAACGAGACGCCTACTTGTATGGGACGTTACCTGTCCTAAAACACTTGCGGTTAGTAATTTATTCAACGCTGTCTTTAATGATGTTATTTGTTCCCCACTGATGCATACAAATGCTACTTTAAATTTTTTGACACTAACAATTTTAAAATTGACAATTTTTCGCTTTTTTTCTTAACTTGATCATGATAGAACATAATCGGACAACACAAGTTAGCCAATATTTTAGAAAAATTGGCTAACCTGTGTGTATTTCGCAGTTTCCCATATCGCAAATACTCTTCACTGCTGCTTACAAATGTTACTTTAAGTTCATGCTATCATTATGAACGCTACACTTGAAACAAAAGTTAATATACTTTTCAATGTCTTTTCTATATAAAATTCATTAAGTATCTGTAATATCGATTGATAGTATTTTGTGTGGTTTCTATGTTATATATGAGTCAAAAGATTGTGTAGTAAATGTGTAAATGATGATTTTTAATAACTTTTTTAAAATCATAAATTATTATATGATTATATGGTAATTATTAATTACTATATTATTTCCATATAATTTAATATTTACTGAACTGACTATACTAGTCTATGAATGTTAAAACAATGTTGTTTATATACAATTCATTATTAAAAGTATCTGCATATCCTTTGATAGACTACTGCTGTAATTTATGAATCAATAGATCATGCAGTAATTATGTTGAGAATTATTTTTAAATAATTATTTAAATATTATTAATTAATTATTATACATAAATTCTATAGATTTTAAAAATATCCAGTTGATATTAATTGCTTAAAGTTGATTGCTATGTAATTTAATATTAACTGAACATAAATTGACTTGACTGTACCATATATTTGTTTATCTAAAATATATTCTTCTTAATCTATTTTGTATTATTGATTTGCTTTTAGATCAAAAAATCAAGATTCTTGACTTTAATCATCAGCATCTTAAACATCTGCAAAATAAAACAAAAGTATGAAATATGGTTTTTTTAACCAAAATTCTGCTCTTTTGGCAGAATTTTGAACAGAATTCATTAGCAGAATTATGATTGAGCAAGATCTGGATCACACAAGAAAGTGACTTCTTTAAATTTTAATTTATTTAATGTTATTTTTGTTACAACTTCAATGCATTGCTATAAAGTTGTTTTGTTATACGAAACACATTTTCTCAGTTACAGATATAAATTTAGAATTAATTATTCTTTAGTTCTTCATATTGTAATAAATTTTATCGTCTTTTAACAGTTTTTGTTTCGCAGTTTTGTATATAGAATTGACTTTAATCGTATAAATATTAATACTAAATTATTATTTTCATTATACTTTATATAAATTTTACTTTGTGGAGTCACTCTATTATTGTTGGCGAGATATTATTTTTTGTAAAAAAGTTTCTCGATTTATGCTTTAATTTATATTTTCTATTCGTATTAATTTGAACATATATTTTTTGAATTACTCTGAACATCTATTTCGATTAATTTAATTTAATATTTAATTTTTTATATTTAATTCATTTAATTTAATATTCGAATTCATTTATAACTTTATATAAAGACAGTCTGTGAGGCACTATCACTCAAGCCTTCTGACAAACAAAATAAAATATGTCATACAATTTTTAAATTTAGCTTTTCTCATCGTATATATGATCTGCATTTATACCTGGTGACCTACCTACTGTTGTTCAAGTGCTTTTCCTAAACGTGGATTTTCCAAGTTTTTTTATAATGACATATTGAAAGATAGCATTTTCAGTATTGTGAATTTGCACACAATTTTTCACGATCGCATCTCTCTATATACTTTATATTTAAAGTCTGGTCGTCTGTTTTATAGTCTTATATTCATTGTTCGACCCTTTTCACCGACATAATGAGCATGGCATAGACAGCACATTCCAACGTATACGATTACTTGATATATACAATCTGTTACAGTCGTTAACGAATAGCTTAGCCCTGTCGAGGTATCTCAAACTTCCGACAGTCAAGGATGATATCGCAGCATTTTGATCTATTGGTCTTACACCTGTTGCAATGCCCTTGCTTACCATTATGATTATCTTCTTTGTACACGCTAAGCTTATACTTGACAAGATACCTTGAAATATTCATTCCTGTGAATATTACTCGATGTCTAAACAATTGTTGTTTATAATATTTTATCAGTATCCTATTTATAACTAGGTTACTGTCTATTTGTAGCAACCGAGGACCGTAATGATACGGAATTATTAGTCTATGATGCCAATTTGATTTATCTTTAGAATAATTCTGATTTCTACGAATTCGGGCTTTTTGTAGTTAATGATGTAACTGACGTCGTGTATAACCTCGATTTAATGATTAGTTGCTGAGGACTAGTAACCATTTTTCTGCACCTTCTCGTTCGGTACATGATCAAAATATTCTAAGAGCTTCGCAAAATATAATTGACATATTCATACCAGAGGATTGACTACTACGTGGGTGTAGATAAACTGTTTGAGTTGTTAATTTTCGATACAATGCTGTTTTGAAAGTGTTATTGCAGTCTATAGTAATGATAAGTTCAAGAAAATTAATTAAATATAATAATTCACGCGTAAATCTCGTAAGTACAAATTGGTTTATTGCTTCACTAAATTCACTGTTGGAGTGTTTTTTGTTCTCGAAATAGCGAGTACATTATCAATGTAGCGGACCCAAAGGGAAGGTCGTTCGAAATTTTAAAAGAATGATTTTTCATATTGATCTAGGTAAATTGTTGCAAGAATAATTGAACAGGTGCATCCATGGCCACTCCAAAAACTTGCTTGTATAACTTGTTATCAAATTCAAATATATTCTCTTATAAAATTAATCGTAATGCAAACTTAACAAATCAACATGTTACGTTGGGTAATCTGCTGCTACCATAGCTTGATGTATGTAGCCAACATTATAGTATAGTGATTAGATATACATAGTAAATAGAATATCATCCTTATGTAATTCATTTTCATGTTCCTGAAGTTTATAAATACATACATATGAGTTACGGAGATATCTTTTCACAGTACTGATCATTGGTTATCACAATTCATTGATATATCGTGAGAGATTTTTAGTTGTTGTACCTTTGTTACTCACTATTGGTCTACCCGGACACAAACAAATGTTTTTATGTGTTTTTGGTAAAATGTTAAAAGCTCGCGGATTTCTGTTGATATTCGGACGTAATTCGTCATCCTGTGTTATATCCATACATATATTTGCGATTGATATATCTAATAACATATTCACCTGGTCGCGTAGGATTTTAAGGTCATCATCTGATCACATTAAATTTGCGGTCATCCTCTTATGACTTCAAAAGAACAATTATGATTTTACGTTATATAATGAATTATTATTACAGAAGTGTAAATAATTATGATGGATATTACGTCGGCCAGTTAAACTCTATGAGATAGACGCATATGACGTTATGTCGAGAAGGACATTTCGTCGAGTTAGGAAGTGAATAAAAATCCATTAAATATGTTTCAAAATATATCTGGAATTCCTCCTTCAGAGACACAAGTGGAACTTCTCAATTTTAGACCTTTTTATTTATTTTTTAATATAAGACACAAATAAAAGTGAATATTTAATATAAAAATTAATTTTTAACACAAACAATTTATTAATCACAAAAGAATACAACTGTTTTGAAGTCGGTGCCAATATTATAACCTTCAATTTTTTAGTAGCCACGAAAAGCTATTGTAGCCACTTTGCAATGTAATAAGAAAGTCGGGCTCTTAAGTGTGTAGTTGGTGCCTTATGCCCATACCTCCCAAGCTTGACGGCAGAGCAATTATCTTGTGAATTTTCTCACAACATTGCAATATGCTTAATTTATTGGTCATTAATTTGCCGAATATTGCATTTCTTAGTGTTATAAATTGGCTTGAAGAAGTTGGATACGTTCTCTGTATAAATCCACTTGTGTTTGAGGGCTGTTACCAGAGCCACGTTAGCAACCTGTGCGTCGATTTCCACAACATGCATCAGTTATTCTGTCACTTTTGTACATTTGGCAATTATTTGTGTAAAATACTCCTATATGAATTTGCATGTTCCTATCGGACTTCCCAAGATGATATTAAATCCACTTACTATTTTCATTTTCGTGTTCTTAAACTGTCATTGCGCAAATTCTTTTTCTGGCTCATGTGTGAGTAATTTACATTTGCGCTTATTTGAGAATTATCAAAATTGATGCCATCTTTCAATTTTATAATCCCATAAGTCTAAAAGGTCTTGTACTGTTCCGGTGAATGTTGCGTCGTCAGCGAACAAACGGTATTCGATCTAAAGAAAAGTTCTTGTATCTACTTAATTAAGAGTATGGATGCAATCGAAAATCCTGTCATTGCAAAGGGATCACCTCAGTAACTCCTTCTTTGGACAGAATAGTGTTCCCTCCCACATTAAGGCATCATTCCGTTGAATATTTATTGTTGATGACTGTCTTGAGTGACGGGAAAGCATGATTTAGGTTTTGTAGGAGCAGAAGACGATTTATGAGGTTGAATGCGTTCCCTGCGTCTATGCTTAGTACTGCGTTTTACAGGTAATTGTGTAAAACTTCTTCGGCAAGTTTAAGCAAGTTTCAAAATTGTGGATTTGTCTTTTTTATCGTTTTTCTGCAGTTGAAATTGAAATTAAGGCCAATGCCATTTTGAAACAGCTGACCACATTTATTCGACATTTATAGAGAATAGCAATGTTTGAAACGCCTTTATTCACCCTTTCCCACAAGTAACCGTAACGGCCAGTGCATACTTCATTCTACTGTTGAGTGATGCCTAGTACTCCATCATTTCGCTACTAAAAAGGTCGTCAAGAAGTGACATGGTGTCACTAATTAATGAATTTCAAATGTTATAATAAAATTAAGATTATTAAACTTTGAATAATTTATTTGAAAAATACTACATTATGATTCATCAAAATAAGTTACAAGCTATGAATTGAAAGAGTTGAATGTACATATTTAATCAGTTGTTTTTCTGCAATAGTGTCAATTTGTACAATTTGAAATATTCTTATATAATTACGATATAAAACACTGCAATCTTTTTATATGTAAAATACTATATGTATGACTCATTGTAGAAAGTATTTATACTTTTAAAAAAACATTTTTTTAATAAAATAAAAGTACTCGTATTAGGAATCGATTATGAATAGCCGATCAGCTATAAATATATTTTTCAAATATAAATTCGTTTTTTTAAATGTCATATGTAATTCATTTTGAGATTATTTATACTTTTATGTTATGCAGTATAACATCACAGTAAAAATCTCGCAAAAGATTAACGAAATTGCAGTAACCAGTTGAAATTGTGCTAATAGATAATTTGTTCTCGCGAAAAATTATTCGAATACGTAATATTTTTCGTTCTTAACATTTCTTGTTTTAAATTACCGCGTTATTTAAGTTCGTTTGTAACTTTTAAAAAAGACACACTTTGTTCTCTTGTTTAACTATACAATTTATTCTACTAACAAGCTATTATCTGATTTGTTCTATTGACAAAGTATTATTGAACTGTGGACATTGTTTTCCCGATAATGCAACATCTGTCAGAATTACACAAACTCTGTAGTCTTCATACGGCATTATTCTTCAGCAAATTTTCCATCAGGCTTATGGCATTTTTTCTTATAATTTTACAATATACAAAATACCGAATTGGACAATAGACAATATGCTTTGTATTAGAATAAGGTACTCCAAATAATCAAATTTCTTCAAAGGAAATACTTCAGTAGCGCGTATTTGACCCCGCTACTATGTTGGGTCGATTAATAGTTTCCGGTAAGACTTAATATTTTGGGTATGAGCCCGAGTTTTTGGATCTATAAAATAGAGTTTATCCTTGACTTTACCATGTTTATACAAATCAGAATTAGTACTTCTACATGCAGCCAACTCGTCGCTATGTATTAGAGGGAGTGGTGCTAGAACTTTATCGATTATTGGTATCAAGGACTTCCTCATCCGGTATTGAAGGATCTCAATATATCCTCGAGCATGGGAATAAGAAGTACCCACGAACCAAAATATTAATATCTGGTCACCAGATGACCGCTTTCTGATAAACCTTTGTTTATGATAAAAGCATGTTTCATCAATTTGGCAAATAATCTTCTCTTCACCCAAGATTA
>WNNJ02002320.1:0-27622 GCA_012934845.2 Pomphorhynchus laevis
ACCTGATAAAATCCTGATATTTCGAGGTTATTCAAATAGCGCTTCTCGATAACGTCGACAGCTTTCTAAATCAAACATAAATTAATAAAGCATTTACTTTTGAAATTTTATATATTAATAACTGCAATCAAAAATTAATTGAAAATAAATATTTATGTCAATATTTAATGCTCATTTTAATTTTTAATCAATTTAAATTGCTAGCGATTGCATTTGACATTTAACAATATATGTGATGTTAGTAAATGTTATATATAGTAATATATTTTATATTAAAATATATCATTTTAATACACTATTTCATGTAATGTTGTTATATTCTACACATTGCTGCACAGTCAACATATAAATATTACGTAAGCATGCTGTATATCATCGATTTAATATTAATCTTTTCTAATATAAATAGTACTATACGATTTGTAGTAGATTATCATATATTAGAAATATATAAAGCGAACTAAAAAAATCGATGGTAAAAATATCTTTGTTATCCTTTATTTTATCATTTATTTTCTTCAATCATTAATTCGCTTAAAATCAAAAATATTGGTGATGTAATATTTTTGCTTGATTTTCATTATACTTTTTTAATATTTATGATCTTCAATAGTGAAGCTTCATGAATATTTTTATAAACCTTTTAAAATGAGCACAAGTATGTACCTTGATTAAGACGTTGTTTTCGATTTTATCTTCAATATGATTGTATCCAATCCGGAAAAACTAGAAAATGAAATTATATCAATTTACCAAGAACATTAGAAGGAAATTATTAAAAATTTTAGTATTTAAAACACAACGATAGTATTTGTTCTTCATATTCTTTAGAAGAATTGCAAATACTCACTATTATAGTAACGAGTTAAATTAAAACAAGTTCTATGAATTTAAAGGCAGTTCATGTGTCAGTACATTAAACATTTAATATTCCTAAATAAAATTTGCTTGCATTTAATAAAAAATTAATATAATAATCAAATAGATTTGAATTAATAATCAGAACTATGATTCTACGTATTTTATAAAAAATATAAATTAAAAATAAGGATAAATTATGATAAATAAAAAATATTTATAAGATTTTATACAATATATATTTATATAAAGATAATATTTATATTTAAAATTTTTAATTAAAATTTAAAATAAAAATCAATTTTCATGAATCGACTAATAAATAATATATAATGTATTCTAATAAGAAATACAGGTCATCAGGAGTAACTACGATTTTTATTAGAAATTAATAATATATTTGTTCAAGTACTTTGTTAATTATTTTTGAGGAACTGCAATTCTATCATGTTTCAGTCACTGTTCCTCGAACTAACATATAATCGGAGCTAAATTCAGGTAAATGGCATATTTCATTTGATGAAATTCGATTATATAGTTCATCCTATTCTAATACAATGCAAATTGTTTATTATCCATTAATATATTTCCACTTCAGTTTAAATTTTATTTTAATATTATATATAATTTTCTGGAATTAAAATTTCATATTTTAATAATATTACTTCTGGAATTATATTTTTTCATTGTAAAGCAAAGAAAAAATCTAAGCCTTCTTAAAAATTAGCATAAAATCTTATCAATAATAAATAGTTTTAGTATTTATGGCAGAGGTTATATTACCAGGAAAACAAAGTCCAAAGGTCAATAATAACTTATCAGTAAAACAAATCAAATCAGATAACTGAGCCTACTTATTGTATACTATATATAAATTAAAAATAAAAATAAATATTTATAAATAATAAATATTAATATTAGATTTTATACAATTTATATTTAAAAAGCGATAAAATATCGTTTTGAGTTGACTAATAAATAATAAAATACGATGTATTCATCGTATTTTAATATAATAAGGAATTTAATGGTCATCACCAGGAACTACAATTTTTTACCACAAAAATAATTTGTATTTGTTTAACTTGACAGTAATCAATACATTGTTTAATGTTATTACAAAGTGGGATGATTATAATTAGGTCAATTATGTATTCCAATTTTATAATTAAAATTATAATTTCAATTTATAAAATTGCAACATTTGGTTTTATTTCTTATTACATAAAAAACTTTTACGGATTTAAGTTTTAACTATTTATTACCATATCGTGATAAATAGGTAAATTTTGTATAACGTTATAATTTATTAAGTTATAATATAAATTATATATTTACGTTGTCTGTCGCGTTTGCATCTCCGTTCCATTCGCAAATTTTGCCTTTTAAGAAACTCTAAATAATTGCAATGTAGCTTATTATTATATGTAGATAATTACATGAGATATGTGTGGCACAAATTTTTTAACCAAAAGACATGTTCGATCGAGAATCTGAAACAAAATATTGCGATCTTTATTTAACCTCCTTATTATAGAAAAACATACCTTGTGTACAATATTAGTATTATCACTGTACAAAAATTTAAATGACCGCTTGCATTCTACCTAAATATTTGAAAATTTTGATAATTATTAGTATTTTTAACTTTTTAAAAATATATCTGATTATGACAATTTTCATATTATATAATTATATAAAATAATCAGAAAACGATTGATTGTGATTTATTGTAATTATAGTTGACAACATTTCTCAAATTCA
The DNA here is from genome assembly GCA_012934845.2 of Pomphorhynchus laevis. Classification (NCBI taxonomy): domain Eukaryota; kingdom Metazoa; phylum Acanthocephala; class Palaeacanthocephala; order Echinorhynchida; family Pomphorhynchidae; genus Pomphorhynchus; species Pomphorhynchus laevis. The sequence goes on from WNNJ02002320.1 coordinate 2,623, forward strand.
ATAAATAATCATTAATCGATGAGCTTGTCGAACATAATTGACCAATTAATATATTATCAATTAAAAACTCTGAGAAAATATTATTGATTATAAGTAATAATATTTAATTAACAAATTAATTTATTCGTAGTTATTATTAACTAGCTTGCTTATTAGATATTAATATTTTTAGTAATTTCTATTTTTGAGAGATAAAGACTCATACCCCAAGTAATTATTTCTCAGCAAGTTTCTCTTATAAGTACAGGCAACCATGAACACACTGCGGACACACTTACATTTTGGTATCCAAACCGACTATTGTAGTGTGTTTAAGAAAAAACATTCGTTAATAAATTAACTTTGCATATTTAAAGTATTTGATGATTGTAACATTATCTGATGAGGACAGCAGAATAAAATCATGTTGGAACTGCTGTTTTAAGTAATACATGAGTAGTCATCTTAAAGTTTTATAAATTTTTATTTAAGTAAACATAACATTAATACGAATTTTGGCAAAACGTTTTGTACTTAAACTGTAATTATTTAAAAATTAATTGATTTTATTATTAATTAGATCTTAAATAAATTAACTATGAGGCAATATATAAAGAGTTTAGAAGTAGAGAAGCCATGTTTCTATCAAACTTCAGTTCATTTACTTCATTAAATAATTTTAATGGAGAAGACATGTGTGATTTAGAAAAACAATTTGTCTTTATGATCGTTTAAGAAAAATGTTAGCAGTTATAATTTTAAATATAATAAACCTCGAGGGCCCTGCAAGCACATAATTGCATGTTTAGACAGAGCCCAAAACTAGTAATGTTCAAGGAAATATATTTACTTTATGAAAGCATTATATTTTATTATATATATCACATTACATTAAATACATTATAATATATACACTATATTATATACATTATATTATATCGCATTTATATAATATAACATAATAAAGATTATATATGTTATTTATTTTAGAACATCAAAATAAAATATAACATAATAATCCATTATTAAATATAAATGTTAACAGTTTATTTTATTTAATTAATAAAATTGAAAATTCAAATCAAGTTTCTAGCACAGATTCTTAATAAAATCTAAAAATCTTGAGTATATTTTTCATTATATCTGTATATGGTCACATTTCTGTCTTTGTACAACATAATACTGTATTTAAACTCACCAGCTCATTTAACATAGCTGATTCAAATAGGTCTGATGTGTTGCAGCATACTAAATAGAAGAATAGAAAAATAGATGTGAATGTATTTGTATAAAGAATCATTATATTTGTATGAATAATTTATTGTTTATTAACATATTTGAGTTTAATATTTTATATTTGAAATAGGACATAAGAAACTAAAACATAGTTTCTTATCTTACAGCGATATTTAATTATTTCGTAGTTGATGTGTTCTGTGTAACATTATATAAAAATATATTAATGTTACATAAGTGCCAATTAAATATGTAATATTAAACGGAATTAAAAAATTATATTATTAAAGCACTATTAAATAAATTACAAATATAATTGGTAATCTTTCAAAATTAATGTGGTCAATATTTAAGATGGATATTTGTTCAGGATAAATAATTTTTAATAATAAATATTATTTAAGACAATATTAAATTATAATTAATTGATAAATATTATTTATTAATGATAAACATTAAATGATAAATATATATGATTGTACGAAATTTTAGTTGAACTATCTTAAATGGCAATGATTCATTATGTTTTACGTTGAAGGTAAATAGGATTGGATGACAAATATCTGTTATTGTTTATCGTTGTAGATAAAATATCTTAAATTATAAGTAAGTATTATGATTGTTTATCATTATCTAAAAATGTGATTAATATTATGGATATGCACGTGAATAATATTCTGTGATTGTCATTCGGGGATTCAAAATAATTTTTTATTGATTATTTCAAAATATATCAGAAAATTTGCGACATCTCTATTTTGTCTTATATATCTAATTTAAAAAGGTAAAGTAATTGAACATTTAAGTAACGCTTGCGCAAAATTATAGCATTTATGCGATATTTCACATTTAATGATAATATATGGGAATAACATGTTTGTATCGTATGCTATTTTGATATTTACTAATATCGATAATGCCAAGATTATTTAACTTTGAGTAACAACCGCAGTACCAATAATAAATAGCCACTATTTGCAAAATATGACTTGGAAGCAATCTTCTCTTAAAATAACTTAAATCAAAATAAAATTAAGAAAATGTAACGATTATTTTCTTACAATAAATTGTTAATTCAAATAATGTAATCAATTATTAAAGTTTTTTAATTTGTTATTTTCTTTTTAGACAGTAAAACAATATAAAACAAGAATATTCTTATAGCAATTTATACTATAATACAGATAGATTCTTTATATCAAATTATAGCAAATTTACTATTTACATAAAAATTGATACCAATTGGAATAATCAATTGACATCAAATGATATAAGGTGAGTATATGTAAATTTTCTGACATATATAAGAAAATTGTTTGTTGGCTAAGGATATATAGTTTAACAAGCTATAGTGTAAAATTGTGAAGTACTAGTTAATATAAAGATATCAAGTATTTCATATGTTTTTTACTATATTTGAAAAACCAAGTTATCTAACGCTCACAGCTATACCATGCAAAAATAGATTTAACTTAGTAATGATAATTTCAAATACTATTATCTTAACTTATAGAATTAATTTTCTAATATAATGATAATATTCTGAAAATCCATTTTAAACAATACCTTCGTCCACAACAATCAAAGTGATAGAGGTTAGAATTAATACATTTCTCACCGAAAACATTTTCAATAACTAAAATTGAGCATACGTTTTGGATACAATAAAAAGCGCGAAATAACTCAGCTTAACATTACGCTACAAATATAATTATAAAGTAATTATTAAATTATTTCTGTTGAAACTGCATTCTAAAGTCAAAATATTTTTTAATTATTAAATTATTTAATCAACGCTGTTAGAATAATTGAAAAATAAAATCATAGAATAATTAGATCAAAGCAATCAATAAATTAAAACAATAATTTGTGACTTATTGTCGTTCTTGCTCTAATGTTTGGCAAGTATTTATAAGTAATATTTACAAGCATTTGAAAATACTTATTACTTAAATATCTCTAAGTAATTGATAATACTTATAACTGCGCATGTTATACGAAAATATAAAATTAGAGAATAATGGTTATGAAAATTATACGACTCAGATCCCTACGATGACTCAAACGGCGTATTTGACAATGGACAAAAAGGCGAAGAGAGCTACGGAGGTCTGCTTCTTACTGTAGGCGATGCAGATGTTTCTAGCAAAGAACGATTTTCTGGCTACATCAGGGAGGACTTCTATCGGTTGCCAGAAGAGGTTTAGAGCATTGATCAGTAATGGAAGATGTTCTAGTCTTTGCTTGTTAGAGAAACTATGAAAAGTTGTGACTGGAAGGTTTTAGATGCTTGCCCCTGAAGAAATACTCGAACTGCTTTGGGGACATCAACAGTTATAGATTTGGTGTAACAGAAGAAGCTGATTTATAAGGCAACTTTGTCAGATAAATCAGTGGAGTAGGCAAGTACCGAAGAGCAAAGCGACCTTAAGCTCAAGCAGTTACCGAACAGAAGATGGCGGCTTTGCAAAAGTTTGAAGTGAACTTAGAACTTGATTATAGGCCAGATTCGAAGATGTTCTGGAGGACGATCAGGAATTTTCGTGTTGGAAAGCAGAACACTTCTCAAACTGTCTATGACAAGAGAGGATCTATGCTAACTGAATAAAGAAAATCTTAGTTGTTAGAAAGATCATTATAGGAGTCTCCTTAATCCGGTGTATATGTCTGCTTTTGTAGAAGTAAAGCCTTTAGAACCAAAGGAAGAGCTAATCTCTTTGAAAGAGGTCATTGCTGTTGTTAAAAACTTCGTAATGACAAGTCTTTTGGAGTAGGCAAGATTTGATATGAAGCTTAAAAGGTACTCGACATTGTTGGCATGAAGTTGCTAACACGGATCTTCAACGGTGCATGGAAATCGGGTAAGGTTCTTAGTTAGTGGCAAACTCTGGTAGTGGTACTTATCTTTAATAAAGGTGACCGAAGAGTTTGCTATAATAATCGAAACATCACAAATCTTAGCAAAACTGGTAAGCAATTTGCTATGATTCTTGAGTTATGGAAACAGCACATAGTTAAATGACAGTAAAAGAGGAACAATCTAGCTTCGTCCGGGTCCTGGAACTACAAATCAGATCTTTTTTCTCTCAACTATCTTCGAACGGTCTTAGGAGTTCGCTAAGCTGGTATACATGTGCTTTGTAGATTTGAAGAAGGCGTTCAACGGAGCTCCGCTAAAGCGGTAGAATGAGGTACTAGGAGAGTATGGATTACACACTATCTTTTAATAGCTGTGGCTTCTTTGTATAAACAAAGTACGATTTGTGTTCGTGTTTTAAGTAGGATGTCTGAATTATTTTCAGTAAGCGTTAGGCTTCGTTTGAGTTGTCCGTTGCCTTCACTTTTGTCAATGCTTTTATTAAAGAAAAAGGGACGGCGGCTCTGACGAATGCCGGTCTTCAATTCAGTTTTATCAAAATACCATCTCTGCTTTTTGCAGATGATGTTATCTTGTTGACTTCTTGTCATGAGGGCATACAATATCTACTAGATCGTTTTACGATGGAATGACATCGGCAGATATGTTTATTAGTACTTCCAAGACTGTCTCCATGTGTTCGTCTCAGATTTAGGTGCCAACGTCAATCTGGATGGGGGGAAATGTTCTTCCTGATGTTGAGAATTTAAAATATCTTGGTGTATTGTTCGTCGATGGACGACAGTGATATCAGGGAAATTGATAAGCGGATTTGTGCGGCTAACACATCTTTGTAGAGTTCTGTCTGGTTGAAGCCAGAGTTGAGTCTTCGCGCGAAGCTTTTATTTACCACGCAATCTTTATTCCTATCCTAACGTATGGTCATGAAATTTAAGTGTTGACCGACTGGATAATACCTGTGATACAGGCGACATAAATGATGTTTATACGTGGTATGACAGGTCTTAGACCTAGTGATAATGTTAGAAATTTTTTTATTCCTGATGTGCTCAAGGTAAAGCTGCTGCCTCTCTAAATCAGAGAAAGTCAGTTGAAGTTACTATGGTACGTTCTGAGATGTCTAGGGATCGCCTTTCTCGGAGAGTTTTCGAGGCAGAATCCTCTGGAAAGAGACCTCGAGATAGATCTTGATACCGGTGGAGATAAAATCTCGAAACTCGCTAAAGACCGCCTTGGGCAATCTGAAAGAGAACTCCAATCTGTTACCAAGGATTGCGGTGTCTGGAGTAATCTGGTTTGTGCATTGCCTATACGACCCGACACACGGATTAGTTGTCGACTGGAATAATCTTGTATGTTATTTGTTTTGCCGCGAAATTGTTGGTATAGAACGTATTTATCATATTTTACGTTGTTAAACCAACTTTGTTAATATTTCCTCCTGTTATCTTTGTGCAATTGAATATACTTCTTACATTCCCAAATTTTCTTTGTACTATTTATGTACAAAGAAACTAAATTAATAACTCAAACCGCGATTAGCAGAGGTTATTGACATATCTAGCAAACACTAGTTTTCTATCATTGAATATAGCTATAAAATTTTTATAAAATATAATATAAAAAATAAGTAAAATTTTATTAATAAAATTTCTAACAAATTGATAGTTACTAAGTAGTTAAAGTTTAAGTACTAAATGAATAATTTACTTATAGTTAGTGTATTTTTATATATTACTATATCATAAATCGTCTAATTGTTTACGATTTGGGATAGACAACGCTTTACAGAATGAGCATGTATTTTTTAAATTCGTAAACACTACTTTTTATAATTTCTATATGAAATAAGAAATTTTTTTAGCAAACTGCAAAATATGAACATGACCAAGATGGGAGTTTGATGTAGTATAGAAACGCATTAAACAAAAATCGAATATCTGCCAAATTATTATTTTAAAAAATTATAATTATGTAATAAAATAAAAATATAGAAGAAATGTGTAAATTAAATTTTTGGAAAAATTATTATTTTAGAAAATTCAATGTTCAACGGCTTGATGATATTCACAATTTAACGTATGTCGTTACGTGGAATTCCTTTTAAATATCATACAAACATTCCTATTAAATAATTTTAACTGTTAAATTGTTTCTATCAAATTTAGAAAAATTAATTAGAAGATTTAATAATTAATTAAATAGCAGTTAAGTTGTAAAAATAAAAGCAGTGAATTTTTTCTTTATAGACAGGTTTATTAATTTTTTATATGGCTTAAGCAGACAGGCCGCTCACAAGTCAACAGAAACAAACAAAAAATTTAAAAAATGATGTAATGAAGTTCACACCACCTAGCTGAAGTTGGAACTATGAAATATTCGAATCTCATTGCTTGCTTTGCTTAGGTTCATAGTTACTCAATAGAATGGCGCAAAGCACTTGATTAAAATGTAATAATATTTTGAAATTGCTAGTAGGATGCTTACAAAAAAGATATTTTGAAATTATGCTTAATAAAATTTGATCAGCCTTTTAAAGAAAGTTAATTAAAAAATAGAAAAAATATTTCAATTTTACAAGCGATAAATATTTTAATTTTAATTTTTTATCTATAATTATCTCTATGTTTAATGACTAGAAGATCGCAAATCTTGCAATATTACAAATAAATATAAAATTATTCATATCTTACATAGGAATTCTGAATTGTTAAAAAATCACCATGATTAATTATAAATTGTCAATTTCAACGATGACATTTTGATTTTAAATTTGCATATTTAAATGCTCAATATACTCAAAACAGTTTTATTTTATTAATACAATATTTAACAATTGTGTAACAATTTTTCACATTTTTCAATATTAATTTTGAGATTTCAATTATTTTGTTTAAAGAGCAATGTTTCCCTCTACATAATATTGCTCCATTTCACCACAGCTTGGTCCAACACAGCGAGAATATCATGCTGAAGGAACATAATTATAAGGACCAATCTTAGGAAGTTTGTAGGGATAGGTCGTCAGATCTTGGTGTTGACTGTATTGTGACCTGGATCGAGGAGTATATAGCTGATAATTGCGATGTAACGGCCTGTCATAGTTATCGAAAAGGGGTTCTATCTCAATTAAGCCCGTCGGTTTACCGCACAACTTCCACAAGTGTTCGATTTTTCTAAAATGAAAAATCTAATTAATCACAACAAATAGTATTCTATAAATTTAGGTGGTATTTTGAAATTCCAGTAATTATTAATAATAAAAAATTAATATTAAATCGGACTATGTCGAATACTTTTCTACCCAACTATTTCGCAACCTCAGATATGAAGCGAGAATTATTTGCAGCATATCCGTAAATTGACGGTAGCCGTTAATTGTCATCGTTGGTGATAATTTAGTGATTTGCGGTGTAATGGTCATAGACATAGTTGTATAAAGCAATCCTGACATATTAGAGCTATCAATATCGTATACATTGCAAAATTATTAATGTATTTACAAAATTGCATCATGTGGATTTCAATGTGCAGCAATAGCAAATATTTAATATTCCTAATTATGCCTAATAGAATCAAGAATGACATTTGCCGATTTGTTTTTTATTCATTTAGAAACTTTTAAAAATGTAGTATCATTCTACATCTAATAAATAAAATTTTGAAATTAAAACAATTCTAATCTCTTATGATCTAGACAGTTGAGTAGTTTAAACACAAAAGCAAAGCAGACATATACGGTTTGCCATGATTTACAGTTTTAAATGTTTGTAGCTTTATTGACTTTTATTAATGACGATCAATAGATCTGTATCTGTAACCAATACCGGAAGTAGTAAATAACTGATAAAACGCAAAGCAGATACACAGCAGTTCCCACTTATAACTTATAGTTCACACAATATGATCATCATGATGCATTATTGTAAAATCATGACATCTGTTTGGCTTTCATTTTATATTCTAAGCTCATTATTTACGATTAGTTCTTAGAAAACCTGATGCTCTTAAAAATTACATTATAAAATCTCATTATATTTTAAATACAAGATTTTTATTTAGTTACATATAATTTATAATTTAAATATAATTATATATTTTTCTATTGGGAAAAAATGATATTATGTATAATCATAATATAAGTTTGAATCTCAATAAAAAATGTTAAAATTAAATATGGTTAATTAAATAATAAATTCGTTATTTAAATTGTACGACAGTTGATAACACTTTAGTGTGAGAAATTAGCATTTGAAATTAAATAAAAACTTTCGTTGTTCAGTGTTTACTTATTTTCTGACATTTTTAGAAATTGTTAATTTAAATTTAATATTGCCATTTTAATAAATTTGGCACTTCATTTTCAATTATTAAAAGCAATTAACATGATTGTATATACTTTGTGGAACTACCGAATATATTGAATAAATAATAAATAACAGCTGTCCAGATTCATGATTAATAATGCTTTGTTGAATTATTATTAATTCTCAATTTGTGATTAATGATATTTTAGTATCAAAAATTTGAATTAAATGAGAAAAATAAAATTTGCTTAATTAAACTTAATATTTCATGAGGCAGCATGCTAATATTGAATAACTTAAACTTGATAATTTTAAATGAATTAATATCATAAAATAAATAATTTGCGACTACCATTTATTTGAATTACTTTAAATAATAAAATTGCATTTATTTTCGACCACTTTATCAGGTTTTGCATGAGTTTAAGATAAATTATACCACTTTGCATTAAAGTTAAAATTTGTTTCAGATAAAACGATAAAAATTTAAATAATTTGAAATCATAATCAATAAGAAATATATTATCAAATATACAAAAATCATGTTTTAAGCTTTAATTTAATTGATATAATATAATCCCAATTCATTGTTGATATAAATATATAATTATTTAATTATAGAGTAATATTATCGATAAATAATTAGTTTTGTATAAAAATACATTTAGTAACTATAGAATTTGAGTGCTCAAAAATATACAGACTGTTCATATGGTTTCCTTTTTACTGTATCGTCTTCTCTTTGAAAATAATAGGCAATCTTAAATTCAACAAATATATTAAATGCTTATAAGTCAATGAGACAACTTTTATCGTATTCACTCATCCAATTAAATTTTAAGTTTAGAGACTAGTTTCGCCATAACTATTAGAACTTATGACTTTGACTGATACTATTTATAAAATTAATATTAGAAGTATAGTAAATCGATGATGCGCTCATGTTTGTGTAATATTTATATATTGACTGTTAACAAATTGAAGAAAATAACTAATTATATAAAAAAGTGTATTAAACTGTATATTTGTATAAAGTTAAATTACATAATACATGTGCTTCAATATTACAATATACTATACAATGTATATATAACGTATTATATTATATTAGTTACATGTAAATGTGCAAGTTTTAAAAGTTGATATACAAAATGATAGAAATTTTGAATTTTAAAATTTATTGTAAAGTTTCAGTTCTTAATACAAATTCTATTGCAATGATTTTCGCTACTTGGAATTAAAAAATATGCATCAACAAAAATATCAGTAATAGTTACTATTAAGGTTATTAATATAATTAATCAAATATTAATAAGTGCTGAACTACTATTGATCATATAAAGAATTGTAATATAATTTGTTTTAAATTGTAAGGTGAATATTTCAATTACCAACATATATTAATTTAGAATTTATTTGGGTCAAATAATTATAATGTAAAATTTTATATATTTTTTAGCCTAATTTTTTATCTTAAAATATAAAATTAAATATGTAGTATTTAAATTAATATATAGTTTATTCGAAATTTTAGCAATTAAATTTCAGGAAGTTAATGCCCAAGTCATTAACTTAACAAACAATTAATATTTTTTTCATGTATCACAACGTATTCATACTTTATCAATATCTTATGTATATAAAGTTGAACTTTAGATTAAAGTATGATAAATATATAAATGGATCTGGAAATGATCTGATATTTAATTGATTTTTTAAATTAACCTCATTGATGTTAGTTAAGTAAAACACATTTTAATAAGCAAATATTCTCAAACACATGTCATGTTAGTGTTTTTGAACATTTAAGTATAACAACAATTAATTATCTCCAGTAATTCCGCTGAGTGAAAATTGTACTATTACAATATTTTTATGTTTGAAAATGCGGTAATGAAATTGCGACGTATTACAAAAGAGATCGATTTGTGTAGCTTAATAATCAGTTATCTGAGGTGTAGATATTCAGAGTCTATATATCAACAAACCCGTAATTCATATTGATGATTAAATAAAATTGTTAAATATTTAAATATTCAAATATTTAAATTTTTAAATTTTTTCATTTTAAATATATATTTTTTGATTATATTTTACTTTTTTAATTGTGTTTTGCTTCAACGGGATTATATTCCAGCATGAAGATTACTCATATATAGAGAGATCCAGTTAGCATATTTCCGTTTATTATAAATTTGTTTGAACATTTAATAACAATTTCCAAATTGTAATTTGCGTACTGAGTTCCGTATATTATTCAACAAAATAATGACTCAGAGTCTTGAAATGCCACATTATGTTAACCAATTAACACCCTCAAATATGGTAACTGAATGTATTTTCTTTATAAATAATAAATATTATTAGTTTATTAAAAATAAATATAATAACATTTTTAATAAATATATTATTATATTTTAACTAAATAAAAAATATTGAGAGCAATCCTATCTAAATATTTAAATTAAAAGATATAAAAAATAATTATGATTTATCAATTAGGACAGACTGCTGGTAATCTGTATTTAGTTGTTTGTTATCATATAAATTACATGAGTAAGTTTTTTATTTTTTCTTTGTAAATTAAAAATTTTGCAAAATTTGATTTTTTATTTGAAAGTGTTTATTTTAAGTTATTATAATTTAGAAATTATAACGATATTAGATAAAAATTGATGACAAATAATAAAAAAAATTATATATTATATTTAATTATATTTAAATGTTAAAAGATATTTATGCCTCCTTGTGGGAAAGCATAGTTATTTATTCATGGGTTTACCTGTGTATCCCTGGGCAGTTAAAAGAACAAATAATATATAATAATACCCAATCAGTATACTATTTTAGAACAATAACGAATTCAAATACAATATGTATTTTTTAGTAAATAATATTTTTGTGTCAATTGTTAATTGACGATAGCAATTGTACTCACAAATATTGCTTTTGTTAAAGGTGTTCCGGCTGACGCTTCAAACAGGATTTTGAGAATCTGCATTGTAAAAATGGTTTTAAGTTCAGCAATTATTAGTTTTTGCTTACTGCGTTGATTTCATATTGGTGATTTTTGAGGATAGATTCTTGACGCACTTGATCAATCAATACTGGTGCTTCATAATTCGATTTAATGAAAAAATGAAATAAGTTATCAACAAAATTTTTAGCAACCTAAAATTCACAATCACGTTTACATAACCATATGTAATGAAGAAAAATATACCCCTTCTTTGGTTTCCTGTTCGACATATGAAAATCTTTTTAACGCATTCTAAATCAGTATTAAAATTCAAATTACGATTGCAGTGTAAATTAGATTTTAGAAAAATGCAGTTACTTTAATAAAACATAATTTAACATTATCAAACTTCTACATTTTAATTATATGTTGTATCACCTATTTTTATATATTTTATTTCGCCCTGAATTAAACGTTATCTTAGAAACAAATTTAAAAATTCTCAACAAAATATTGAAAATTAGTTTGTCTATTTTAAATATCTAAAGAATAAATTTTTCATAATTTATTTATTTTTGGATATTGTTATGAAGACGCAATACCAAGATGTTGAAAAATATTATATTAAATAAACAATTTATTATTTATTAGTGCATAATGTAAAATTCGAGTCAATATTTAATTCTATTAAAAATTAAATGTTAATATAATAATTTAAAAAATATAATATTTATTGAATATTTTAATTGTACAATATTTATTATTTTCGAGGCATTCATTTCCATATACACATCAACATGAAATATTTAATATATTTAAACAATTAAATATATAAAAAATATATATTTATGATATACTGAAACATAAATTTAGGTTATGGTGCAGACTTAATAATGTAAATTCTCAGAATACTTAAATATGGAGGGTTGTTATTTCTTTGAAATGTTAGAATGGTACAGTCAGTTTATTCTACATTTTCTAAAAGCAATCGTTTAAAATAATGTTTGACTTTTTAAATCTAAATTTATCATTTCAAATATTAACAAGTGGTTTTTACAATTTTTAAATAAATAAAGATAAAATTCAAATATCTCCTAAATTGTCTTGTAACATTGATTTGAATATGTACTTTTAAAATGTAATTTAATATGTACTTTTCATATGATACTTTTTATGATACGTTAATAGAGGTCCTTAAACTAAACGTGAACGAAATGGTTTGGATATAAGCAATAAATCTAATCTTTATGATAAGATATAAAATACAATTTTTTAAATATAATATTATAATAATATAATATTAAAATAATAATAACTAATAAAAGGTGGTGTTTATATTATACATACGCGTAACCAAAACTGCGTCAAATGATTACTATACACTTCGGCTACAGTCGCTACAAAATTTACCATCTAAACGTTAAGTAAAGTTTTAAATTTTGCTAACTCTAAAGCGCGAAATAAATTTAGAAATATATAAATTGGAATGATAACAGTATATCTAAAACAGTGAAGATATCAAAAATAGAAATAAAATTCAAATAAGAAAATTATTCACACGATAAATTCAATTGATTAATATAATAAAGCACAATTTAAATTAAAATAATAAATTGCTAAAAATTAAAAATTTAACATTATATTATTAAATAATAAATGAAATTATTATAATAAACAATATAATATAAATATTTTATCAAACTACATATAGATATTTCGAGCAATCAAAATCAATTGAAATCAATTTAGTTTAATTATTGCAATTAGTCATGACTAATAGAATATCTATATTTCAGTACAACTTGTTTACTGACATGTCGAATATTAGAGGTGTCTTTTCTAAAGTTTGGTTTTATTTAAGTTTAACATTTTCAAATAAATATTAATAAAAATAAATAAAGTTATGTTTGAAAAAAACCTGCTATAATTTTAGATAATTTTTCTAAATTAGAATAAATATTAATAATTATGCTCAGATTAATAGATTAATTATTTATTACGATAATTGTTTTAATACATAACAAATTGTATTAATTAATATAATTACTATTATAAAACTACCGCTATTTTATAAATTTTATCTATAAACATATAAGCTAATGTTGATTTATTTAGATTTTTTTTGATATTAGACCTTCATCTGTACAAAATAAAATTATAATATTTATAATATTTATAAGAAGTTAAATAATATTGTTTTATTTTGGATAATCTGAACTAAACAGTTGCATATGCTTTGTTTACATAAGAATAAATGTATACTATTGTAAAACTACCGCTGTTTTATATATCTTATCTATAAATATATAAATTAATGCCATTAATTTTAATGTATTAAAAATTAATCATTTAGTAATTGATTTTGCCGACTAACATCATTATATTGTATAAGTCAAAATTTTTCAAAATACATAATTGAAATCTAACAAAACTTTTTAATCTTTAAGACTTTTGCTTTATTAAATTTATAGATTCATTAATAATGAATTATATATTTATATATAATAAAAATTTAAAAATGTATATTCAAATATTATCGCAAAATAATATATTATATGATTCCATTATTTATTATGCTTATATGATATTACTGTAAGCACGTTATTTTAATGCAAATCACAATAATTCATAAATTATAAATTATTTATTCTTATAATATAACATGTTATTGCAAAGCGATTTACGATAATTCGATCAGTACTAGACTTTTACGGGTATTATATAAAATTATATAAAAAAATTAACGTTAAATTGTAACCAATTTAAGTTGAGTTGTGTAGTTTGCTTCTAAATAACATCAAAACATTTAAATTAACTGATCATTAAAATTACATCATAGAAATAGAAAAGTGAACAAATTAATTACCCTCTCAATTAATGGACCATCTAGATGTGTGCTAGAAATTTTATTTTTCACGATAGGAATGAACATCTAGAACATAATTTAAAAATTTTGAACTTTCAATATTGACAATACAAATCTCATAATTCAAAACAGATTTTTTGAAAAATTAAGGCAGTAATAATTTTAGATAATAAAAACGACATTTTAAAAATTTAAAATTTAAAAAATCGATTTGAATTTAAAATGTTTGTTAATGTATAACGTGTTTTAAAAATTAAAACCAGAAAGCTATTGATAAGGAGAAGATTATAGAATTATTAAGCAATAAATAGCAATTTTTTAAAAAGAGAGTTTAATTCTAAACGGCATATTTCCTAGGATGTAATTTTTTCATGCGACACAAAATTGTTTAACATTTTGGTTAAATGTTATGGGTAGCCTAGTCGTTAAAGCGTAAACAAACAGATTGAGAGACTTAGGCTCAAATCTATGTGCGGATAGGTTAAAAACTACGGCGGTATACTGCCTTCTAATGAATCCGGGTGTACCATTGTACATACTAATCACATCAGCGTTATAAATATAGATTGAAATAACTACAGCAAAAAGTCTATAAAATTTGTATTTCTTAAATGCTTTGCTCTTCCTATGCTTCGTCAGCACATCTAGAAATATACAACACAATTTGCAAACATTAGAAGAAAGTAAAAAATGGATCTTTTTGCGCTCCTAATTTTAGTGTTCAACAAAATCTGCTCACTGAAGTATTATTAAACAATTTTAATTATGTTCATTTTATCCCAGAGTCACAGGTACTTTTAAATTAGTTTAAATCATTCTATTGGGCTATTTGAAGGATTTGACTTAAAAATTAAAAAATTGTTAGAATTTACAAAAATTATTGTTTTTATATTTTTGAATTTTACCGGTGCTACAGTTTCCACAGTATGATCGGTACACGTTCTTACAACCTATTACAGAATGCAACTATTACTCTGTTTCTCAATACATGAATCACCTGATAAAATCCTGATATTTCGAGGTTATTCAAATAGCGCTTCTCGATAACGTCGACAGCTTTCTAAATCAAACATAAATTAATAAAGCATTTACTTTTGAAATTTTATATATTAATAACTGCAATCAAAAATTAATTGAAAATAAATATTTATGTCAATATTTAATGCTCATTTTAATTTTTAATCAATTTAAATTGCTAGCGATTGCATTTGACATTTAACAATATATGTGATGTTAGTAAATGTTATATATAGTAATATATTTTATATTAAAATATATCATTTTAATACACTATTTCATGTAATGTTGTTATATTCTACACATTGCTGCACAGTCAACATATAAATATTACGTAAGCATGCTGTATATCATCGATTTAATATTAATCTTTTCTAATATAAATAGTACTATACGATTTGTAGTAGATTATCATATATTAGAAATATATAAAGCGAACTAAAAAAATCGATGGTAAAAATATCTTTGTTATCCTTTATTTTATCATTTATTTTCTTCAATCATTAATTCGCTTAAAATCAAAAATATTGGTGATGTAATATTTTTGCTTGATTTTCATTATACTTTTTTAATATTTATGATCTTCAACAGTGAAGCTTCATGAATATTTTTATAAACCTTTTAAAATGAGCACAAGTATGTACCTTGATTAAGACGTTGTTTTCGATTTTATCTTCAATATGATTGTATCCAATCCGGAAAAACTAGAAAATGAAATTATATCAATTTACCAAGAACATTAGAAGGAAATTATTAAAAATTTTAGTATTTAAAACACAACGATAGTATTTGTTCTTCATATTCTTTAGAAGAATTGCAAATACTCACTATTATAGTAACGAGTTAAATTAAAACAAGTTCTATGAATTTAAAGGCAGTTCATGTGTCAGTACATTAAACATTTAATATTCCTAAATAAAATTTGCTTGCATTTAATAAAAAATTAATATAATAATCAAATAGATTTGAATTAATAATCAGAACTATGATTCTACGTATTTTATACAAAATATAAATTAAAAATAATGATAAATTATGATAAATAAAAAATATTTATAAGATTTTATACAATATATATTTATATAAAGATAATATTTATATTTAAAATTTTTAATTAAAATTTAAAATAAAAATCAATTTTCATGAATCGACTAATAAATAATATATAATGTATTCTAATAAGAAATACAGGTCATCAGGAGTAACTACGATTTTTATTAGAAATTAATAATATATTTGTTTAAGTACTTTGTTAAATATTTTTGAGGAACTGCAATTCTATCATGTTTCAGTCACTGTTCCTCGAACTAACATATAATCGGAGCTAAATTCAGGTAAATGGCATATTTCATTTGATGAAATTCGATTATATAGTTCATCCTATTCTAATACAATGCAAATTGTTTATTATCCTTAAAATATATTTCCACTTCAGTTTAAATTTTATTTTAATATTATATATAATTTTCTGGAATTAAAATTTCATATTTTAATAATATTACTTCTGGAATTATATTTTTTCATTGTAAAGCAAAGAAAAAATCTAAGCCTTCTTAAAAATTAGCATAAAATCTTATCAATAATAAATAGTTTTAGTATTTATGGCAGAGGTTATATTACCAGGAAAACAAAGTCCAAAGGTCAATAATAACTTATCAGTAAAACAAATCAAATCAGATAACTGAGCCTACTTATTGTATACTATATATAAATTAAAAATAAAAATAAATATTTATAAATAATAAATATTAATATTAGATTTTTTACAATTTATATTTAAAAAGCGATAAAATATCGTTTTGAGTTGACTAATAAATAATAAAATACGATGTATTCATCGTATTTTAATATAATAAGGAATTTAATGGTCATCACCAGGAACTACAATTTTTTACCACAAAAATAATTTGTATTTGTTTAACTTGACAGTAATCAATACATTGTTTAATGTTATTACAAAGTGGGATGATTATAATTAGGTCAATTATGTATTCCAATTTTATAATTAAAATTATAATTTCAATTTATAAAATTGCAACATTTGGTTTTATTTCTTATTACATAAAAAACTTTTACGGATTTAAGTTTTAACTATTTATTACCATATCGTGATAAATAGGTAAATTTTGTATAACGTTATAATTTATTAAGTTATAATATAAATTATATATTTACGTTGTCTGTCGCGTTTGCATCTCCGTTCCATTCGCAAATTTTGCCTTTTAAGAAACTCTAAATAATTGCAATGTAGCTTATTATTATATGTAGATAATTACATGAGATATGTGTGGCACAAATTTTTTAACCAAAAGACATGTTCGATCGAGAATCTGAAACAAAATATAGCGATCTTTATTTAACCTCCTTATTATAGAAAAACATACCTTGTGTACAATATTAGTATTATCACTGTACAAAAATTTAAATGACCGCTTGCATTCTACCTAAATATTTGAAAATTTTGATAATTATTAGTATTTTTAACTTTTTAAAAATATATCTGATTATGACAATTTTCATATTATATAATTATATAAAATAATCAGAAAACAATTGATTGTGATTTATTGTAATTATAGTTGACAACATTTCTCAAATTCAATAAATAATCATTAATCGATGAGCTTGTCGAACATAATTGACCAATTAATATATTATCAATTAAAAACTCTGAGAAAATATTATTGATTATAAGTAATAATATTTAATTAACAAATTAATTTATTCGTAGTTATTATTAACTAGCTTGCTTATTAGATATTAATATTTTTAGTAATTTCTATTTTTGAGAGATAAAGACTCATACCCCAAGTAATTATTTCTCAGCAAGTTTCTCTTATAAGTACAGGCAACCATGAACACACTGCGGACACACTTACATTTTGGTATCCAAACCGACTATTGTAGTGTGTTTAAGAAAAAACATTCGTTAATAAATTAACTTTGCATATTTAAAGTATTTGATGATTGTAACATTATCTGATGAGGACAGCAGAATAAAATCATGTTGGAACTGCTGTTTTAAGTAATACATGAGTAGTCATCTTAAAGTTTTATAAATTTTTATTTAAGTAAACATAACATTAATACGAATTTTGGCAAAACGTTTTGTACTTAAACTGTAATTATTTAAAAATTAATTGATTTTATTATTAATTAGATCTTAAATAAATTAACTATGAGGCAATATATAAAGAGTTTAGAAGTAGAGAAGCCATGTTTCTATCAAACTTCAGTTCATTTACTTCATTAAATAATTTTAATGGAGAAGACATGTGTGATTTAGAAAAACAATTTGTCTTTATGATCGTTTAAGAAAAATGTTAGCAGTTATAATTTTAAATATAATAAACCTCGAGGGCCCTGCAAGCACATAATTGCATGTTTAGACAGAGCCCAAAACTAGTAATGTTCAAGGAAATATATTTACTTTATGAAAGCATTATATTTTATTATATATATCACATTACATTAAATACATTATAATATATACACTATATTATATACATTATATTATATCGCATTTATATAATATAACATAATAAAGATTATATATGTTATTTATTTTAGAACATCAAAATAAAATATAACATAATAATCCATTATTAAATATAAATGTTAACAGTTTATTTTATTTAATTAATAAAATTGAAAATTCAAATCAAGTTTCTAGCACAGATTCTTAATAAAATCTAAAAATCTTGAGTATATTTTTCATTATATCTGTATATGGTCACATTTCTGTCTTTGTACAACATAATACTGTATTTAAACTCACCAGCTCATTTAACATAGCTGATTCAAATAGGTCTGATGTGTTGCAGCATACTAAATAGAAGAATAGAAAAATAGATGTGAATGTATTTGTATAAAGAATCATTATATTTGTATGAATAATTTATTGTTTATTAACATATTTGAGTTTAATATTTTATATTTGAAATAGGACATAAGAAACTAAAACATAGTTTCTTATCTTACAGCGATATTTAATTATTTCGTAGTTGATGTGTTCTGTGTAACATTATATAAAAATATATTAATGTTACATAAGTGCCAATTAAATATGTAATATTAAACGGAATTAAAAAATTATATTATTAAAGCACTATTAAATAAATTACAAATATAATTGGTAATCTTTCAAAATTAATGTGGTCAATATTTAAGATGGATATTTGTTCAGGATAAATAATTTTTAATAATAAATATTATTTAAGACAATATTAAATTATAATTAATTGATAAATATTATTTATTAATGATAAACATTAAATGATAAATATATATGATTGTACGAAATTTTAGTTGAACTATCTTAAATGGCAATGATTCATTATGTTTTACGTTGAAGGTAAATAGGATTGGATGACAAATATCTGTTATTGTTTATCGTTGAAGATAAAATATCTTGAATTATAAGTAAGTATTATGATTGTTTATCATTATCTAAAAATGTGATTAATATTATGTATATGCCTGTGAATAATATTCTGTGATTGTCATTCGGGGATTCAAAATAATTTTTTATTGATTATTTCAAAATATATCAGAAAATTTGCGACATCTCTATTTTGTCTTATATATCTAATTTAAAAAGGTAAAGTAATTGAACATTTAAGTAATGCTTGCGCAAAATTATAGCATTTATGCGATATTTCACATTTAATGATAATATATGGGAATAACATGTTTGTATCGTATGCTATTTTGATATTTACTAATATCGATAATGCCAAGATTATTTAACTTTGAGTAACAACCGCAGTACCAATAATAAATAGCCACTATTTGCAAAATATGACTTGGAAGCAATGTTCTCTTAAAATAACTTAAATCAAAATAAAATTAAGAAAATGTAACGATTATTTTCTTACAATAAATTATTGATTCAAATAATGTAATCAATTATTAAAGTTTTTTAATTTGTTATTTTCTTTTTAGACAGTAAAACAATATAAAACAAGAATATTCTTATAGCAATTTATACTATAATACAGATAGATTCTTTATATCAAATTATAGCAAATTTACTATTTACATAAAAATTGATACCAATTGGAATAATCAATTGACATCAAATGATATAAGGTGAGTATATGTAAATTTTCTGACATATATAAGAAAATTGTTTGTTGGCTAAGGATATATAGTTTAACAAGCTATAGTGTAAAATTGTGAAGTACTAGTTAATATAAAGATATCAAGTATTTCATATGTTTTTTACTATATTTGAAAAACCAAGTTATCTAACGCTCACAGCTATACCATGCAAAAATAGATTTAACTTAGTAATGATAATTTCAAATACTATTATCTTAACTTATAGAATTAATTTTCTAATATAATGATAATATTCTGAAAATCCATTTTAAACAATACCTTCGTCCACAACAATCAAAGTGATAGAGGTTAGAATTAATACATTTCTCACCGAAAACATTTTTCAATAACTAAAATTGAGCACACGTTTTGGATACAATAAAAAGCGCGAAATAACTCAGCTTAACATTACGCTACAAATATAATTATAAAGTAATTATTAAATTATTTCTGTTGAAACTGCATTCTAAAGTCAAAATATTTTTTAATTATTAAATTATTTAATCAACGCTGTTAGAATAATTGAAAAATAAAATCATAGAATAATTAGATCAAAGCAATCAATAAATTAAAACAATAATTTGTGACTTATTGTCGTTCTTGCTCTAATGTTTGGCAAGTATTTATAAGTAATATTTACAAGCATTTGAAAATACTTATTACTTAAATATCTCTAAGTAATTGATAATACTTATAACTGCGCATGTTATACGAAAATATAAAATTAGAGAATAATGGTTATGAAAATTATACGACTCAGATCCCTACGATGACTCAAACGGCGTATTTGACAATGGACAAAAAGGCGAAGAGAGCTACGGAGGTCTGCTTCTTACTGTAGCGATGCAGATGTTTCTAGCAAAGAACGATTTTCTGGCTACATCAGGGAGGACTTCTATCGGTTGCCAGAAGAGGTGTAGAGCATTGATCAGTAATGGAAGATGTTCTAGTCTTTGCTTGTTAGAGCAACTATGAAAAGTTGTGACTCGAAGGTTTTAGATGCTTGCCCCTGAAGAAATACTCGAACTGCTTTGGGGACATCAACAGTGTTAGATTTGGTGTAACAGAAGAAGCTGATTTATAAGGCAACTTTGTCAGATAAATCAGTAGGGTAGGCAAGTACCGAAGAGCAAAGCGAACTTCAGCTCAAGCAGTTACCGAACAGAAGATGGCGGCTTTGCAAAAGTTTGAAGTGAACTTAGAACTTGATTATAGGCCAGATTCGAAGATGTTCTGGAGGACGATCAGGAATTTTCGTGTTGGAAAGCAGAACACTTCTCAAACTGTCTATGACAAGAGAGGATCTATGCTGACTGACACTGAAGAAATTCTTAGTTGTTAGAAAGATCATTATAGGAGTCTCCTTAATCCGGTGTATATGTCTGCTTTTGTAGAAGTAAAGCCTTTAGAACCAAAGGAAGAGCTAATCTCTTTGAAAGAGGTCATTGCTGTTGTTAAAAACTTCGTAATGACAAGTCTTTTGGAGTAGGCAAGATTTGATATGAAGCTTAAAAGGTACTCGACATTGTTGGCATGAAGTTGCTAACACGGATCTTCAACGGTGCATGGAAATCGGGTAAGGTTCTTAGTTAGTGGCAAACTCTGGTAGTGGTACTTATCTTTAATAAAGGTGACCGAAGAGTTTGCTATAATAATCGAAACATCACAAATCTTAGCAAAACTGGTAAGCAATTTGCTATGATTCTTGAGTTATGGAAACAGCACATAGTTAAATGACAGTAAAAGAGGAACAATCTAGCTTCGTCCGGGTCCTGGAACTACAAATCAGATCTTTTTTCTCTCAACTATCTTCGAACGGTCTTAGGAGTTCGCTAAGCTGGTATACATGTGCTTTGTAGATTTGAAGAAGGCGTTCAACGGAGCTCCGCTAAAGCGGTAGAATGAGGTACTAGGAGAGTATGGATTACACACTATCTTTTAATAGCTGTGGCTTCTTTGTATAAACAAAGTACGATTTGTGTTCGTGTTTTAAGTAGGATGTCTGAATTATTTTCAGTAAGCGTTAGGCTTCGTCTGAGTTGTCCGTTGCCTTCACTTTTGTCATTGCTTTTATTAAAGAAAAAGGGACGGCGGCTCTGACGAATGCCGGTCTTCAATTCAGTTTTATCAAAATACCATCTCTGCTTTTTGCAGATGATGTTATCTTGTTGACTTCTTGTCATGAGGGCATACAATACCTACTAGATAGTTTTACGATGGAATGACATCGGCAGATATGTTTATTAGTACTTCCAAGACTGTCTCCATGTGTTCGTCTCAGATTTAGGTGCCAACGTCAATCTGGATGGGGGGAAATGTTCTTCCTGATGTTGAGAATTTAAAATATCTTGGTGTATTGTTCGTCGATGGACGACAGTGATATCAGGGAAATTGATAAGCGGATTTGTGCAGCTAACACATCTTTGTAGAGTTCTGTCGGGTTGAAGCCAGAGTTGAGTCTTCGCGCGAAGCTTTTATTTACCACGCAATCTTTATTCCTATCCTAACGTATGGTCATGAAATTTAAGTGTTGACCGACTGGATAATACCTGTGATACAGGCGACATAAATGATGTTTATACGTGGTATGACAGGTCTTAGACCTAGTGATAATGTTAGAAATTTTTTTATTCCTGATGTGCTCAAGGTAAAGCTGCTGCCTCTCTAAATCAGAGAAAGTCAGTTGAAGTTACTATGGTACGTTCTGAGATGTCTAGGGATCGCCTTTCTCGGAGAGTTTTCGAGGCAGAATCCTCTGGAAAGAGACCTCGAGATAGATCTTGATACCGGTGGAGATAAAATCTCGAAACTCGCTAAGACCGCCTTGGGCAATCTGAAAGAGAACTCCAATCTGTTACCAAGGATTGCGGTGTCTGGAGTAATCTGGTTTGTGCATTGCCTATACGACCCGACACACGGATTAGTTGTCGACTGGAATAATCTTGTATGTTATTTGTTTTGCCGCGAAATTGTTGGTATAGAACGTATTTATCATATTTTACGTTGTTAAACCAACTTTGTTAATATTTCCTCCTGTTATCTTTGTGCAATTGAATATACTTCTTACATTCCCAAATTTTCTTTGTACTATTTATGTACAAAGAAACTAAATTAATAACTCAAACCGCGATTAGCAGAGGTTATTGACATATCTAGCAAACACTAGTTTTCTATCATTGAATATAGCTATAAAATTTTTATAAAATATAATATAAAAAATAAGTAAAATTTTATTAATAAAATTTCTAACAAATTGATAGTTACTTAGTAGTTAAAGTTTAAGTACTAAATGAATAATTTACTTATAGTTAGTGTATTTTTATATATTACTATATCATAAATCGTCTAATTGTTTACGATTTGGGATAGACAACGCTTTACAGAATGAGCATGTATTTTTTAAATTCGTAAACACTACTTTTTATAATTTCTATATGAAATAAGAAATTTTTTTAGCAAACTGCAAAATATGAACATGACCAAGATGGGAGTTTGATGTAGTATAGAAACGCATTAAACAAAAATCGAATATCTGCCAAATTATTATTTTAAAAAATTATAATTATGTAATAAAATAAAAATATAGAAGAAATGTGTAAATTAAATTTTTGGAAAAATTATTATTTTAGAAAATTCAATGTTCAACGGCTTGATGATATTCACAATTTAACGTATGTCGTTACGTGGAATTCCTTTTAAATATCATACAAACATTCCTATTAAATAATTTTAACTGTTAAATTGTTTCTATCAAATTTAGAAAAATTAATTAGAAGATTTAATAATTAATTAAATAGCAGTTAAGTTGTAAAAATAAAAGCAGTGAATTTTTTCTTTATAGACAGGTTTATTAATTTTTTATATGGCTTAAGCAGACAGGCCGCTCACAAATCAACAGAAACAAACAAAAAATTTAAAAAATGATGTAATGAAGTTCACACCACCTAGCTGAAGTTGGAACTATGAAATATTCGAATCTCATTGCTTGCTTTGCTAAGGTTCATAGTTACTCAATAGAATGGCGCAAAGCACTGATTAAAATGTAATAATATTTTGAAACTGCTAGTAGGATGCTTACAAAAAAGATATTTTGAAATTATGCTTAATTAAATTTGATCAGCCTTTTAAAGAAAGTTAATTAAAAAATAGAAAAAATATTTCAATTTTACAAGCGATAAATATTTTAATTTTAATTTTTTATCTATAATTATCTCTATGTTTAATGACTAGAAGATCGCAAATCGTGCAATATTACTGATAAATATAAAATTATTCATATCTTACATAGGAATTCTGAATTGTTAAAAAATCACCATGATTAATTATAAATTGTCAATTTCAACGATGACATTTTGATTTTAAATTTGCATATTTAAATGCTCAATATACTCAAAACAGTTTTATTTTATTAATACAATATTTAACAATTGTGTAACAATTTTTCACATTTTTCAATATTAATTTTGAGATTTCAATTATTTTGTTTAAAGAGCAATGTTTCCCTCTACATAATATTGCTCCATTTCACCACAGCTTGGTCCAACACAGCGAGAATATCATGCTGAAGGAACATAATTATAAGGACCAATCTTAGGAAGTTTGTAGGGATAGGTCGTCAGATCTTGGTGTTGACTGTATTGTGACCTGGATCGAGG
>WNNJ02002321.1:0-14653 GCA_012934845.2 Pomphorhynchus laevis
TATTTTAAAATATTAATACGTTATTTAATATATTGTCACATCATAATTATAAATTATTTTATAATTTTATAATATTACAGATTTATGTATTTCTCATGTCCGTTTATTAACAGGTAGTCAAATGAAGAAGCAAATTGTGTTTTATTGATCCTCCGTCAATATTTTAAAATTGTAATACGTTGTTTAATATATTATCACATCATAATTATAAATTATTTTATAATTTTTAATATTACAGATTTATGTATTTCTCATGTCCGTTTATTAACAGGTAGTCAAATGAAGAAGCAAATTGTGTTTTATTAATCCTCCGTCAATATTTTAAAATTGTAATACGTTGTTTAATATATTATCACATCATAATTATAAATTATTTTATAATTTTATAATATTACAGATTTATGTATTTCTCATGTCCGTTTATTAACAGGTAGTCAAATGAAGAAGCAAATTGTGTTTTATTAATCCTCCGTCAATATTTTAAAATTGTAATACGTTGTTTAATATATTATCACATCATAATTATAAATTATTTTATAATTTTATAATATTACAGATTTATGTATTTCTCATGTCCGTTTATTAACAGGTAGTCAAATGAAGAAGCAAATTGTGTTTTATTAATCCTCCGTCAATATTTTAAAATTGTAATACGTTGTTTAATATATTATCACATCATAATTATAAATTATTTTATAATTTTATAATATTACAGATTTATGTATTTCTCATGTCCGTTTATTAACAGGTAGTCAAATGAAGAAGCAAATTGTGTTTTATTAATCCTCCGTCAATATTTTAAAATTGTAATACGTTATTTAATATATTATCACATCATAATTATAAATTATTTTATAATTTTATAATATTACAGATTTATGTATTTCTCATGTCCGTTTATTAACAGGTAGTCAAATGAAGAAGCAAATTGTGTTTTATTAATCCTCCGTCAATATTTTAAAATTGTAATACGTTGTTTAATATATTATCACATCATAATTATAAATTATTTTATAATTTTTTAATATTACAGATTTATGTATTTCTCATGTCCGTTTATTAACAGGTAGTCAAATGAAGAAGCAAATTGTGTTTTATTAATCCTCCGTCAATATTTTAAAATTGTAATACGTTGTTTAATATATTATCACATCATAATTATAAATTATTTTATAATTTTATAATATTACAGATTTATGTATTTCTCATGTCCGTTTATTAACAGGTAGTCAAATGAAGAAGCAAATTGTGTTTTATTGATCCTCCGTCAATATTTTAAAATTGTAATACGTTATTTAATATATTATCACATCATAATTATAAATTATTTTATAATTTTATAATATTACAGATTTATGTATTTCTCATGTCCGTTTATTAACAGGTAGTCAAATGAAGAAGCAAATTGTGTTTTATTAATCCTCCGTCAATATTTTAAAATTGTAATACGTTATTTAATATATTATCACATCATAATTATAAATTATTTTTTAATTTTATAATATTACAGATTTATGTATTTCTCATGTCCGTTTATTAACAGGTAGTCAAATGAAGAAGCAAATTGTGTTTTATTAATCCTCCGTCAATATTTTAAAATTGTAATACGTTATTTAATATATTATCACATCATAATTATAAATTATTTTATAATTTTATAATATTACAGATTTATGTATTTCTCATGTCCGTTTATTAACAGGTAGTCAAATGAAGAAGCAAATTGTGTTTTATTAATCCTCCGTCAATATTTTAAAATTGTAATACGTTGTTTAATATATTATCACATCATAATTATAAATTATTTTATAATTTTTTAATATTACAGATTTATGTATTTCTCATGTCCGTTTATTAACAGGTAGTCAAATGAAGAAGCAAATTGTGTTTTATTAATCCTCCGTCAATATTTTAAAATTGTAATACGTTATTTAATATATTATCACATCATAATTATAAATTATTTTATAATTTTATAATATTACAGATTTATGTATTTCTCATGTCCGTTTATTAACAGGTAGTCAAATGAAGAAGCAAATTGTGTTTTATTAATCCTCCGTCAATATTTTAAAATTGTAATACGTTATTTAATATATTATCACATCATAATTATAAATTATTTTATAATTTTATAATATTACAGATTTATGTATTTCTCATGTCCGTTTATTAACAGGTAGTCAAATGAAGAAGCAAATTGTGTTTTATTGATCCTCCGTCAATATTTTAAAATTGTAATACGTTATTTAATATATTATCACATCATAATTATAAATTATTTTATAATTTTTTAATATTACAGATTTATGTATTTCTCATGTCCGTTTATTAACAGGTAGTCAAATGAAGAAGCAAATTGTGTTTTATTGATCCTCCGTCAATATTTTAAAATTGTAATACGTTATTTAATATATTATCACATCATAATTATAAATTATTTTATAATTTTATAATATTACAGATTTATGTATTTCTCATGTCCGTTTATTAACAGGTAGTCAAATGAAGAAGCAAATTGTGTTTTATTGATCCTCCGTCAATATTTTAAAATATGTAATACGTTATTTAATATATTATCACATCATAATTATAAATTATTTTATAATTTTATAATATTACAGATTTATGTATTTCTCATGTCCGTTTATTAACAGGTAGTCAAATGAAGAAGCAAATTGTGTTTTATTGATCCTCCGTCAATATTTTAAAATTGTAATACGTTATTTAATATATTATCACATCATAATTATAAATTATTTTATAATTTTGTAATATTACAGATTTATGTATTTCTCATGTCCGTTTATTAACAGGTAGTCAAATGAAGAAGCAAATTGTGTTTTATTAATCCTCCGTCAATATTTTAAAATTGTAATACGTTATTTAATATATTATCACATCATAATTATAAATTATTTTATAATTTTATAATATTACAGATTTATGTATTTCTCATGTCCGTTTATTAACAGGTAGTCAAATGAAGAAGCAAATTGTGTTTTATTAATCCTCCGTCAATATTTTAAAATTGTAATACGTTATTTAATATATTATCACATCATAATTATAAATTATTTTATAATTTTATAATATTACAGATTTATGTATTTCTCATGTCCGTTTATTAACAGGTAGTCAAATGAAGAAGCAAATTGTGTTTTATTAATTCTCCGTCAATATTTTAAAATTGTAATACGTTGTTTAATATATTATCACATCATAATTATAAATTATTTTTTAATTTTACAATATTACAGATTTATGTATTTCTCATGTCCGTTTATTAACAGGTAGTCAAATGAAGAAGCAAATTGTGTTTTATTGATCCTCCTTCAATATTTTAAAATTGTAATACGTTATTTAATATATTATCACATCATAATTATAAATTATTTTTTAATTTTATAATATTACAGATTTATGTATAACTCATGTCCGTTTATTAACAGATGTTTAAATGAAGAAGCAAATTGTGTTTTAATAATCCTTTGTCAATATTTTTAAATTGTAATACGTTTTTTAATATATTATCACATCATAATTAAAAATTATTTTTAAATTTTGTAATATTGCGGATATTTGTATTCCTAATGTCTGTTTATTAACAGGTAGTCAAATGAAGAAGCAAATTGTGTTTTATTAATCCTCCGTAATTATTTTAAAATATTAATACGGTTTTTAATATATTGTCACATCATAATTATAAATTATTTTTTTTAATTATTTAATATTACAGATTTATGTATTTCTCATGTCCGTTTATTAACAGGTAGTCAAATGAAGAAGCAAATTGTGTTTTATTGATCCTCCGTCAATATTTTAAAATTGGTATACGTAATTTAATATATTATCACATCATAATTATAAATTATTTTAAAATTTTGTAATATTACAGATTTATGTATTTCTCATGTCTATTTATTAACAGGTGGTCAAATGAAGAATCAAATTGTGTTTTAATCATCCTCCGTCAATATTTTAAAACTGTTATACGTTGTTTAATGTATTATAACATCACAATTATAAAATACTTTATAATTTTTAAATATTACAGATTTATGTATTTCTGATGTCCGTTTATTAACAGGTAGTCAAATAAAGAAGCAAATTGTGTTTTAATCATCCTCCGTCAATATTTTAAAACTGTAATACTTTGTTTAAAGTATTATCACATCACAATTATAAAATGTTTTATAATTTTTAAATATTACAGATTTATGTATTTCTCATGTCCGTTAATTAACAGGTAGTCAAATGAAGAAGCAAGTTGTGTTTTATTGTTCCTCCGTCATTAGTTAAAAATATTAATTCGTTATTTAATATATTGTCACATCATAATTATAAATTATTTTATAATTATATAATATTTCAGATTTATGTATTTCTCATGTCCGTTTATTAACAGGTAGTCAAATGAAGAAGCAAATTGTGTTTTATTGATCCTGCGTCAATATTTTAAAATTTTGATAAGTTATTTAATATATTATCACATCAGAATTATAAAATGTTTTATTATTTTTTTATATTACAGATTTATGTATTTCTCATGTCCGTTTATTAACAGGTAGTCAAATGAAGAAGCAAATTGTGTTTTATTAATGCTCCGTCAATATTTTAAAATTGTAATACGTTGTTTAATATATTATCACATCATCATTAAAAATTATTTTTAAATTTTAAAATATTTCAGATTTATGTATTTCTCATGTCCGTTTATTTACAAATAGTCAAATGAAGAAGCAAGTAGTGTTTTATTGATCCTGCGTCAATATTTTAAAATTGTAATACGTTATCTAATATATTATCACGTCATAATTAGAAATTATTTTAAAATTTTATAATTATCCAGATTTATGTATTTCTCATCTCCGTTTATTAACAGGTAGTCGAATGAAGAAGCAAATTGTGTTTTATTAATGCTCCTTCAATATTTTAAAATTGTAATACGTTGTTTAATATATTATTACATCATCATTAAAAATTATTTTATAATTTTTAAATATTACAGATTTATGTATTTCTCATGTCCGTTTACAAACAGGTAGTCAAATGAAGAAGCAAATTGTGTTTTATTGATCATGCGTCAATATTTTAAAATTGTAATAGGTAATTTAATATATTATCACGTAAAAATTATAAATTATTTTATAATTTTGTAATATTACAGATTTATGTATTTCTCATGTCCGTTTATTTACAGGCAGTCAAATGTAGAAGCAAGTTGTGTTTTATTGATCCTCCGTCATTATTTTAAAATATGTATACGTTATTTAATATATTGTCACGTCATAATTATAAATTATTTTATAATTTTATAATATTAGAGAATTATGTATTTCTCATGTCTGTTTATTAACAGGAGGTCAAATGAAGAAGCAAATTGTGTTTTATTGATCCTCCGTCAATATTTTAAAATTGTAATACGTTGTTTAATATATTATCACATCATCATTAAAAACTATTTTATAATTTTAAAATATTACAGATTTAGGTATTTCTCATGTTCGTGATATTACAGGTAGTCAAATGAAGAAGCAAATTGTGTTTTATTAATCCTCCGTCAATAAGTTAAAATTGGAATACGTTATTTATTATATTATCACATCATAATTATAAATTATTCTATAATTTTATAATATTACAGATTTATGTATTTCTCATGTCTGTTTATAAACAGGTAGTCAAATGAAGAAGCAAATTTTGTTTTATTGATCCTCCGACAATATTTTAATACTGTAATTCGTTGTTTTATATATTATCGCATCATAATTATAAATTATTTTATAATTTTATTATATTACAGATTTTTGTATTTCTCATGTCCGTTTATTAACAAGTAGTCAAATGAAGAAGCAAATTGTGTTTTATTGATTCTCCGTCAATATTTCAAAATTGTAATAAGTTGTTTAATATATTATCACATCATAATTAAAAATTATTATTTTTTGATATTTTATAATATTACCGATTTATGTATTTCTCATGTCCGTTTATTTACAGGTAGTCAAATGAAGAAGCAAATTGGGTTTTATTGATCCTCCGTCAATATTTTAAAATATTAATACTTTATTTATTATATTATCACATCAGAATTATAAATTATTTTAAAATTTTATAATATTACAGATTTATGTATTTCTCATGTCCGTTTATTAACAGGTAGTCAAATAAAGAAGCAAATTGTGTTTTATTAATGCTCCGTCAATATTTTAAAATTGTAATACGTTTTTTAATATATTATCACATCATCATTAAAAATTTTTTTTTTAATTTTAAAATATTACAGATTTATGTATTTCTCATGTCCGTTTATTTACAGGTAGTCAAATGAAGAAGCAAGTTGTGTTTTATTGATCCTCCGTCATTATTTTAAAATATTTATACGTTATTTTATATATTGTCAAGTCATAATTATAAATTATTTTATAATTATATAATATTACAGATTTGTGTATTTCTCATGTCCGTTTATTAACAGGTTGTTAAATGAAGAAGCAAATTGTGTTTTATTGATCCTCCGTCAATATTTTAAAACTGTAATACGTTGTTTAATATATTATCACATCATAATTAATAATTATTTTATAATTTAATATTACAGATTTATGTATTTCTCATGTCCGTTTAATTACAGGTGGTCAAATGAAGAAGCAAATTGTGTTTTATTAATCCTCTGTCAATAAGTTAAAATTGGAATACGTTATTTATTATATTATCACATCATAATTATAAATTAATCTATAA
Source organism: Pomphorhynchus laevis (assembly GCA_012934845.2). Classification (NCBI taxonomy): domain Eukaryota; kingdom Metazoa; phylum Acanthocephala; class Palaeacanthocephala; order Echinorhynchida; family Pomphorhynchidae; genus Pomphorhynchus; species Pomphorhynchus laevis. The sequence continues at coordinate 6,748 of WNNJ02002321.1, forward strand.
TTTTATAATATTGCAGATTTATGTATTTCTCATGTCTGTTTATAAACAGGTAGTCAAATGAAGAAGCAAATTGAGTTTTATTGTTCCTCTATCAATATTTTAAATTTGTAATACGCTATTTAGTATATTATCAAATCATAATTATAAATTATTTTATAATTTTATAATATTACAGATTCATGTATTTATCATGTCCGTATATTAGCAGGTAGTCAAATGAAGAAGCAAATTGTATTTTATTGATCCTCCGTCAATATTTTAAAATTGTAATGAGTTGTTTAATATATTATCACATCATAATTATAAATTATTAAATATTTTTACAATATTACAGATTTATGTACTTCTCATGTCCGTTTTTTAACAGGTAATCAAATGAAGAAGCAAATTGTGTTTTAATCATCCTCCACAATATTTTAATACTGTAATACGTTGTTTAATATATTATCACATCATAATTATAAATTATTTTATAATTTTATAATATTACAGATTTTTGTATTTTTCAGGTCCGTTTATTAACATATAGTCAAATGAAGATGCAAATTGTGTTTTATTGATTCTCCGTCAATATTTTAAAATTGTAATACGTTGTTTAATATATTATCACATCATAATTAAAAATTATTTTTTTTGATATTTTATAATATTACCGATTTATGTATTTCTCATGTCCGTATATTTAAGGTAGTCAAATAAAGAAGCAAATTCTGTTTTATTGATCCTCCGTCAATATTTTAAAATATTAATACTTTATTTATTATATTATCACATCAGAATTATAAATTTTATTAAAATTTTTTAATATTACAGATTTATGTATTTCTAATTTACGTTTATTAAGAGGTATTCAAATGAAGAAGCAAATTGTGTTTTATTAATGCTCCGTAAATATTTTAAAATTGTAATACGTTGTTTAATATATCATCACATCATCATTAAAAATTATTTTATAATTTTAAAATATTACAGATTTATGTATTTCTCATGTCCGTTTATTCACAGGTAGTCAAATGAAGAATCAAGTAGTGTTTTATTGATTTTACGTAATTATTTTAAAAATTTATACTTTATTTAATATATTGTCACATCATAATAAAAAATTATTATATAATTATATAATATTACAGATATTTGTATTTCTCATGTCCGTTTATTATGAGGTAGTCAAATGAAGAAGCAAATTGTATTTTTTTGATCCTCTTCAATATTTTAAAATTGTAATAAGTTGTTTAATATATTATAACATCATAATTATAAATTATTTTATAATTTTATAATATTGCAGATTTATTTATTTCTCATGTCCGTTTATTAACAGGTAGTCAAATGAAGAAGCAAATTGTGTTTTATTGATCATCCGTCAATATTTTAAAATTGTAAAACGTTGTTTTATATATTGTTACATCATAATTATAAATTAATTTCTAATTTTTTAATAAAACGGATTTATAAATTTCTCATTTCCGTTTATTAACAGGTAGTCAAATGAAGAAGCAAATTTTTATTATTAATCCTCCTTCAATATTTAAAAATTGTAATACGTTATTTAATATATTATCACATCATAATTATAAATTATTTTATAATTATAAAATATTACAGATTTATGTATTTTTCATGTCCGTTTATAAACAGGTAGTCAAATGAAGAAGCAAATTGTGTTTTATAAATCCTCCGTCAATATTTTAAAATATTGATACGGTATTTAATATATTATCACATCATAATTTAAAATTATTTTGTAATTATTTAATATTACAAATTTTTGTATTTCATAATTCAGTTTATTAACAGGTATTCCAATGAAGAAGCAAATTGTTTTATTGATCCTCAGTCAATTTTTTAAAAAATTGTAATACGTTGTTTAATATATTATCACATCGTAATTAAAAATTATTATATAATTTTATAATATTACAGGTTTATGTTTGTCTGATGTCCTTTTTTTTACAGGTAGTTAGTCAAATGAAGAAGCAGATTGTGTTTTATTTATCACACGTCAACATTTTTATATTGTAATACGTTTTTTAATATATTATCACATCATAATTATAAATTTTTTTTTCTAATTTTATAATATTACAGAATTATGTATTTCTCATGTCCGTTTTTTGACAGGAGGTCAAATGAAGAAGCAAATTTCGTTTTTTAGATCCTCCGTCAATATTTTAAAATTGTAATACGTTGTTTTAATATATTATCACATCATCATTAAAAATTATTTTATAATTTTAAAATATTACAGATTTATGTATTTCTCATGTCCGTTTATTTACAGGTAGTCAAATGAAGAAGAAAGTTGTGTTTTATTGATCCTCCGTCATTATTTTAAAATATTTATACGTTTTTTAATATATTATCACATCATAATTATAAATTATTTTGTAATTCTATAATATTACAGATTTATGTATTTCTCATGTCCGTTTATTATTAGGTTGTTAAATGAAGAAGCAAATTGTGTTTTATTGATCCTCCGTCAATATTTTAAAACTGTAATACGTTGTTTAATATATTATCAAATCATAATTAATAATTATTTTGTAATTTTAAATTATTACAGATTTATGTATTTCTCATGTCCGTTAAATTACAGGTAGTCAAATGAAGAAGCAAATTGTGTTTTATTGATCCTTCGTCAATATTAAAAAATTTTAATACGCTATTTAATATATTATCAAATTATAATTATAAATTAATTTCTAATTTTATAATATTACAGATTTATGTATTTCTCATGTGCGTTTATTAACAGGTAGTCAAATGAAGAAGCAAATTGTGTTTTATTGATCATTTGTCAATATTTTAAAATTGTAATACGTTGTTTTATATATTATTACATCATAATTATAAATTAATTTGTAATTTTTTTATATAACATATTTATGAATTTCTCATGTCCGTTTATTAACAGGTAGTCAAATGAAGAAGCAAATTGTGTATTATTTATCCCCTTTCAATATTTTAAAATTGTAATACGTTTTTTAATATATATTGTCACATCACAATTATAAATTATTTAATAATTATAGAATATTACAGATTTCTGTATTTCTCATTTCCGTTTATTAACAGGTAGTCAAATAAAGAAGCAAATTTTGTTTTATTGATCCTCCGTCAATATTTTAAAATTGTAATACGTTATTTTATATATTGTAACATCATAATTATAAATTATTTTATAATTTTATAATATTACAGATTTATGTATAACTCATGTCCGTTTATTAACAGGTATTCAAATGAAGAAGCAAATTGTTTTTTAATAATCCTTTGTCAATATTTTTGTATTGTAATACGTTTTTTAATATATTATCACATCATAATTATAAATTTTTTTTAAATTTTGTAATATTACGGATTTATGTATTCCTAATGTCTGTTTATTAACAGGTAGTCAAATGAAGAAGCAAATTGTGTTTTGTTAATCCTCAGTCAATATTTTAAAATATTAATACGTTATTTAATATATTATCACATCATAATAATAAATTATTTTTTAATTATTTAATATTACAGATTTATGTATTTCTCATTTCTGTTTATTTACAAGTTGTCAAATGAAAAAGCAAATTGTGTTTTTTTTATCCTCTATCAATATTTTAAAATATTAATACGTGGTTATATATATTATCACATCATAATTATAAATTATTTTATATTTTTGTAATATTACAGATTTATGTATTTCTCATGTCCGTTTATTAACTGGTCGTCAAATGAAGAAGCAAATTGTGTTTTATTAATCCTTCGTCAATATTTTAAAATTGGAATATGTTATTTAAGATATTATCACATCATAATTATTAATTATTTTATAATTTTATAATATCACAGATGTATGTATTTCTAGTGACCGTTCATTAACAGGTAGTCAAATGAAGAAGCAAATTGTGTTTTATTGATCCTCCGTCAATATTTTAAAATTGTAAAACGTTATTTAATATATTATCACATTATAATTATAAAATGTTTTCTGATTTTTTAATAATACAGATTTATGTATTTCTCATGTCCGTTTATTGACAGGTAGTCAAATGAAGAAGCAAATTGTGTTTTATTGAACCTTCGTCAATATTTAAGAATGTAATACGCTTTTTAATATATTATCACATCACAATTATAAATTATTTTTTAATTTTTTAATATTACAGATTTATGTATTTCTTATGTCCGTTTATGAACAGGTAGTCAAATGAAGAAGCAAATTGTGTTTTATTGATCCTCCGTCAATATTTTAAAATATTAATACGTTTTTTAATATATTATCACATCATAATTATAAATTATTTTATAATTTTACAATATTACAGATTTATGTATTTCTCATGTCCGTTTATCAACAGGTAGTCAAATGAAGAAGCAAATTGTGTTTTATTGATCCTCGGTAATTATTTTAAAATATTAATACGGTTTTTTATATATTGTCACATCATAATTATAAATTATTTTGTAATTTTATAATATTACAGATTTATGTATTTCTCATGTCCGTTTATTAACATGTAGTCAAATGAAGAAGCAAATTGTGTTTTATTGATCCTCCGTAAATATTTTAAAATTGGTATACGTTAATTTAATATATTATCACATCATAATTAGAAATTATTTTAAAATTTTGTAATATTACAGATTTATGTATTTCTCAAGTCTGTTTATTAACAGGTGGTCAAATGAAGAAGCAAATTGTGTTTTATTAATCCTCCGTCATCATTTTAAAATACAAATATGTTATTTAATATATTATCAAATCATAATTATAAATTATTTTATAATTTATAATATTACAGATTTATGTATTTCTCATGTCCGTTTATTAACAGGTTGTCGAATGAAGAAGCAAATATTGTTTTATTAATCCTCCGTCAACATTTTAAAATACAAATACGTTATTTAATATATTATCAAATCATAATTATAAATTATTTTATAATTTTATAATATTACAGATTTATGTATTTCTCATGTCCGTTTATTAACAGGTAGTCAAATAAAGAAGCAAATATTGTTTTATTAATTCTCCGTCAATATTTTAAAACTGTAATACGTTGTTTAATATATTATCACATCATAATTATAAATTATTTTTTAATTTTACAATATTACAAATTGATGTATTTCTCATGTCAGTTTATTAACAGGTGGTCAAATGAAGAAGCAAATTTTGTTTTATTGATCCTCCTTCAATATTTTAAAATTGTAATACGTTATTTAATATATTGTAACATCATAATTATAAATTATTTTTTAATTTTATAATATTACAGATTTATGTATAACTCATGTCCGTTTATTAACAGATATTCAAATGAAGAAGCAAATTGTGTTTTAATAATCCTTTGTCAATATTTTTAAATTGTAATACGTTTTTTAATATATTATCACATCATAATTAAAAATTATTTTTAAATTTTGTAATATTGCGGATATTTGTATTCCTAATGTCTGTTTATTAACAGGTAGTCAAATGAAGAAGCAAATTGTGTTTTATTAATCCTCCGTAATTATTTTAAAATATTAATACGGTTTTTAATATATTGTCACATCATAATTATAAATTATTTTTTTTAATTATTTAATATTACAGATTTATGTATTTCTCATGTCCGTTTATTAACAGGTAGTCAAATGAAGAAGCAAATTGTGTTTTATTGATCCTCCGTCAATATTTTAAAATTGGTATACGTAATTTAATATATTATCACATCATAATTATAAATTATTTTAAAATTTTGTAATATTACAGATTTATGTATTTCTCATGTCTATTTATTAACAGGTGGTCAAATGAAGAATCAAATTGTGTTTTAATCATCCTCCGTCAATATTTTAAAACTGTTATACGTTGTTTAATGTATTATAACATCACAATTATAAAATACTTTATAATTTTTAAATATTACAGATTTATGTATTCCTGATGTCCGTTTATTAACAGGTTGTCAAATAAAGAAGCAAATTGTGTTTTAATCATCCTCCGTCAATATTTTAAAACTGTAATACTTTGTTTAAAGTATTATCACATCACAATTATAAAATGTTTTATAATTTTTAAATATTACAGATTTATGTATTTCTCATGTCCGTTAATTAACAGGTAGTCAAATGAAGAAGCAAGTTGTGTTTTATTGTTCCTCCGTCATTAGTTAAAAATATTAATTCGTTATTTAATATATTGTCACATCATAATTATTAATTATTTTATAATTATATAATATTTCAGATTTATGTATTTCTCATGTCCGTTTATTAACAGGTAGTCAAATGAAGAAGCAAATTGTGTTTTATTGATCCTGCGTCAATATTTTAAAATTTTGATAAGTTATTTAATATATTATCACATCAGAATTATAAAATGTTTTATTATTTTTTTATATTACAGATTTATGTATTTCTCATGTCCGTTTATTAACAGGTAGTCAAATGAAGAAGCAAATTGTGTTTTATTAATCCTCCGTCAATATTTTAAAATTGTAATACGTTGTTTAATATATTATCACATCATCATTAAAAATTATTTTTAAATTTTAAAATATTTCAGATTTATGTATTTCTCATGTCCGTTTATTTACAAATAGTCAAATGAAGAAGCAAGTAGTGTTTTATTGATCCTGCGTCAATATTTTAAAATTGTAATACGTTATCTAATATATTATCACGTCATAATTAGAAATTATTTTAAAATTTTATAATTATCCAGATTTATGTATTTCTCATCTCCGTTTATTAACAGGTAGTCGAATGAAGAAGCAAATTGTGTTTTATTAATGCTCCTTCAATATTTTAAAATTGTAATACGTTGTTTAATATATTATTACATCATCATTAAAAATTATTTTATAATTTTTAAATATTACAGATTTATGTATTTCTCATGTCCGTTTACAAACAGGTAGTCAAATGAAGAAGCAAATTGTGTTTTATTGATCATGCGTCAATATTTTAAAATTGTAATAGGTAATTTAATATATTATCACGTAAAAATTATAAATTATTTTATAATTTTGTAATATTACAGATTTATGTATTTCTCATGTCCGTTTATTTACAGGCAGTTAAATGTAGAAGCAAGTTGTGTTTTATTGATCCTCCGTCATTATTTTAAAATATGTATACGTTATTTAATATATTGTCACGTCATAATTATAAATTATTTTATAATTTTATAATATTAGAGAATTATGTATTTCTCATGTCTGTTTATTAACAGGAGGTCAAATGAAGAAGCAAATTGTGTTTTATTGATCCTCCGTCAATATTTTAAAATTGTAATACGTTGTTTAATATATTATCACATCATCATTAAAAACTATTTTATAATTTTAAAATATTACAGATTTAGGTATTTCTCATGTTCGTGATATTACAGGTAGTCAAATGAAGAAGCAAATTGTGTTTTATTAATCCTCCGTCAATAAGTTAAAATTGGAATACGTTATTTATTATATTATCACATCATAATTATAAATTATTCTATAATTTTATAATATTACAGATTTATGTATTTCTCATGTCTGTTTATAAACAGGTAGTCAAATGAAGAAGCAAATTTTGTTTTATTGATCCTCCGACAATATTTTAATACTGTAATTCGTTGTTTTATATATTATCGCATCATAATTATAAATTATTTTATAATTTTATTATATTACAGATTTTTGTATTTCTCATGTCCGTTTATTAACAAGTAGTCAAATGAAGAAGCAAATTGTGTTTTATTGATTCTCCGTCAATATTTCAAAATTGTAATAAGTTGTTTAATATATTATCACATCATAATTAAAAATTATTATTTTTTGATATTTTATAATATTACCGATTTATGTATTTCTCATGTCCGTTTATTTACAGGTAGTCAAATGAAGAAGCAAATTGGGTTTTATTGATCCTCCGTCAATATTTT